>VXAY01003083.1:658334-697262 GCA_013399855.1 Oxyruncus cristatus | reverse complement strand
CATGTGAACCTGCCGCCGCCACAGCCTCGCAGACGATGCTCCCGCTCCGCTCCCAGTCCGGAGTGTGCGGAGCCAGCGCGGGATGAGGGAGGTGCGGGCGGCCGGAGAGAGCCCGGGGGGGGCAAACATGTGGATTTGCCAAGGTGGGAAAAGGCACTTCTGCAGCCGCAACTGGGAGCAGGGAAGCCTGGACAGCGGGAGCTGCTGGGCACGGGTGTTTAGCTCTAAATTTCCACAGCTGACTCTCGGTGCCCAGAGGATTTTACTGTTTACTTGCTTGTTGCTGTTTATTTTCCTGTTGCTGTTTACTCACTTTTTACTATCTATTTCCTTGTTGCTATCTATTTCCTTTCTGCTGTTCAAATTCCCTTCTTTATTTCCTCTCTCCTCTTTATTCCCTCTCCCCTCTTTATTCCTTCTCCCCTCTTTATTTACTCCCTTGCTCACTGCAATGTTCCAAAGAAGCAGTTTGAGGGAAAGTACAAGTCACACTAATCTTCACACAATGACTCCTTTAAGAAGGGAGACAAACCTGTGACTACACAGAATATCTCCCCACGGCCTATATTCCGGTCTCAAACAGAGATACAAGTACGATTATTTTCCCTTCCCCTTCCATTGCACTGGAATGACAGAGAACTGTTTTTTGCACAGGGTAAAAATGAACAAAACACAAAACAAAACAAAAAATTTGATCAAGCTCTTTTGCTAAATTCAGTGCTAAATTTCTGCAGATGCCAGAAAACACAAGATGTAACCAGTGAAGTTTTTAAAATACTAATTCTAAAAAAAAATAGATTTATAGCTGTGCCAGGCAGTGCAAACATGCTTCCAGAGGAAGTGCAAATAACTGAGACAGGCAGATAGGAAGCAGGGGGAGGTGCTAAAAATCACAAAAATTTTAAGCATATCTAGTTAAGTCTAAGATACAAAGACATCAAAGAACAGGAAATTCCCTGTCTAAAAAAAAAAAGAGTAACCTACATCAAAAAATTTCCATAAATAACATAAACTATGTAACAGTTAATAAATATTTATTCCATTTCAAGCTTCTCTGATGATCACTAATGCATCTATTTTGAAAATTAAGGGAGTTTCTTATGAGAAAACTGCTTCGAGACAGAAAATAAATTACTTAAATGAATTTAATGTCTTTATGCATAAGGATCTCATAGTTAACATAACAGCGAAAAGAATTAGTAAGCATAAATTAATTTAATATTTTAAACTTAATTTAACATTCCAGTGTCTAAATTATAAAGAAAATAATGCTTCTCTAATACAATTTTATGTTTTTATTCAATTTCTTTTTAAAAGCAACTATCCTTAGCAGGTGAAAATCTTACCGGGGAAATGTTGGACACAGCATCAAACATCTTTATTTGACAGGAAGAATCTTCTTCTTAACTTTTAATAGATGCAAAGCTTTCTAAAGAATAACTTTGAACTTTTATTCATTAACTTATAAATATGTGCATTAATTAGCTCCCCAGAAGAACCAATGTAATTTCCAGAGCAAGAACTGCTACACCAGAACTGTGCCACTAATTTGAATTACAAGCTTTTGTGCTTTACAGTTTCTAATATCTTCATCCAATTCCCCTGATTATATCTGGAGCCACAAAAGTGACAAAGGAACTATGAGTATTAATGGAATCCTAATTTCCTTTTTGGGGTTGTCAGTGGCTCAAAGTCTTTAATGCCAAGCAGCAGAGCAAGGACAGGGTTAACCCAATTGTGCTCATTCATGTCTGTTCATACACAGTAAAGCAAAAACAGACAGGCAACTGCAGTCAATCAAAACCAATCCCAAGGGGGATTTTTATTAGATTCTTGCCAGAGCCGTAACATTTCATCATCTAGAGGTTTCTAATCAGTGTTAGAAAAACATTAAAAAAAAAAAAACCAAAAAAAAATGAAAGCCACTTGAAATTATTGAGTTCCATGGAAATTGTGGGAACGCTTCCCGACCTACACCAGCAGCATATATCACCTGATGACTGATCATTTTATTCCCTTCAACTGTCTGTCTTTTCCCCAATACAGGAAATGTAATTTCTTCCTACATGGCAGAGCCTCCTTCAATAACCACTATTGTACAATGGGAAAATACGACAATCAAGGAAAGCAGTGAATAGTTGCAGCTGCAGTTTTTGAGGTTTTTTTCCTCATTTTCGCTAACAGCTTATTAGGACTTGTTTATTTTAACTGAAGTCCTGAATTCTGTGGTGTTGGGAAATTTAAAAAGAAAACATTCCAGCAGTTTCCACTTTCTCCTGAGAGAGTTTCTGCCGCACAACTGTAGTCTTGGTGTTGCTGTCTCAGGACAAAAACCTAATAATTTGATTATACTAGTAGAAAAAAACCAATATAACCCATAAGCTATAAACATCCTTAACCTAAAAATTACAAAGACCTTTCCAAACAGAGGTGAAGTAAACTCTCATTTCCCTACTCCTTTGGTAGGTGCTCAGGAAAATGCGTGGGAGCTCTGCATGGGCATGTGTCTAAGAGGAAAAAGCCACCTCAAACAGAAATCAGGCTCCTAAGTTAATTTTGATGAGCATTTTTTGTATATTCTTAACAACAGGCCCCCAATTTTTACGGGTATTTGAGTCCACAGCCCCCATTAGAAAACTGTGGAAAATCAGTGACTTGCATACTCTTGAGGATCTATTTTTGGGCACTTGGATGCCTTTAAAAAAGCACAAAATTATGACCAAAGTTCTTATTTAAGCATCCCACCAACACCTCTAAGGGCCTAGGCTCCTCAGATAATGGCAGAACACAGCTATGACTGCCCTGATTTTATTCTTGCTTGATTTTATACATTTTGGAGTTCCTGCCAGAAAAAAATGCCTTTAACATCTAGGTTTCTGTTAAAAATACAGTTCTTAGCATGTATAAATGCATTTTCCTCCACTATAAAATAGGCTTCCCGTATGCTAAGCCACCAAATGGAGAGTTAGGCAAGAAAAGAGAGATTCAAATATAGACAGTAAAGTACATAAAGGCTCTTGGGGTGGTGGGGGGAAGTGGGGGACCAAACTAGGTTGCTGGAGTGCTTCTAGATTATTTACTTATTTCAGAAAGCCACAAGGTGGTCGGGAACCCAGACTCAGGAATCCACCTCAGGAACACAATTAAACCCATTTTATAAAGCAAAGGGTTTGTGTTTTTTCTTTTTCTGCAAAAAAAATCTGGGGAGTTTTCTCAGGGAGCTGCAGTTAAACCAGAAAGAAGCATCTGAGCCCACTGAAATGATGCTGGAGGAGCCTCAGCTGCCCTAACTTCAGTGCTATCTCTGTTGCCACCCTTAGTAACTTCTCAGCACCCAGCTACCAGTGGTATCAACCAGCAGCCTTCAGGCAGCCAGGCTGACTTTGAAGGGTAGAATGGGGGTAGGAGACTGTGTGTAGGAAAGGACAGCAGAGGGATGGCTCAGGAACAGATGGTAGGAGCTATCAATTAGAAGGAAAAGCAAAAAATAGCAGCGTGAGCTCCACAGCCATGTGCCAGACACCCCTTCCGTCACCGGGCACTGCCGCTACATCACTGTCCCCAGACTTCACTCTCTGTGACCAGGGCCAGTGTCACGCTGCTCTCCCGAGGAACTTCTTACCAGAACATCCTCGAAAACTAACAACAAGGAGTTGGGAAGGCTCTCAGCTCAGGCACAACTGTGTGAATGGCTCAAACACGGGCAATTTTTTTTGTGTGACGGAGCAAACTGGCCACTGCCAAGCTCTCCAGTTCTGCAGAAAACACCCCACTCGACTCCCAAGTATTTTAATTAACAATGCACCTAAGGTGTAGGTAGGTACATTCCAAAGGAATTTAAAAGTTGATGAATACACAGCTGCAACACAGAAGTGAAATTAAAATCACGGGAAATGAAAATCCTTCTTTCTTGTCGTGCTCACGTGATTATAAATTCACTAAGATTACAGCAGCAATGCAAGAACAGCATTCAAAGAGCTGCACGTGTCTGCAGAAGGGAGACATGTTCACCTCAGGGCTTTACTTCGAGACGCTTATACAACATCAAGTAGAGACAGAGAATCTTCTACTTAGATTACATTAAAAAATTGCTGGGTATTGCTTAAAACTTGTTACGTGTCAGAGCCAATGCCTGACACCCCTTTGATAGGTTTGAAAATAACAGGAGTAGAAATTATGATCCAAAAGAGCTTGAATCACATGGCTTTTCCCTTCTTAAAAAGAAAAATTGCCAGGCTCAACGTGGCTGTACCTGCACATATCTGAAGCTCTGCCTGCAGCGACACAGACACACAGATCGGAATTTACCTGAGAGCCTAAATAAAACCTCGGTCCCCAAGGAGGAGAGGTTGCTTTGTGTGAGGAATCTGGGTCAGGGGTGTAGACAGAAGCAGAACAATAGAAGGTTAAAAGGTGGAAAAATGAAACCCTCTAATTCTGTGTGAAAGGCTGGAAGGGGGGAGAAAACAATGGCCAATAATGAGGGAGATGCCTTGCAAGTAGCAGCTTGAAGAGGGAGAGAGAAAAGCAAATGCAACGAGAGGAAGCTACAATAGCTGAAGTGGAATTTAAAAACATGACTCAGGTCTATCAGCAATGTCGAAGCAAGCAGCCTATCTGAATAAAATGTGGATGGCTCACTTTGATTCTAACAGGTATACTGATGTAAAAGCAGCAACTTAGCCAAATAAACCCCTGTATTTTACGTAGATGTGTTTCTGCAGAGCATCCTCCCCGGAATGGGAAGGCCAGCTCCGACAAGGTTTTATACTCCCAGAGCATTCACAGCCCCTCATTTCTATTATGCAACATCCAATCTTACTCTGAGTAATACAGATAAGTACAGTAAATATTTGTGTCTGTCCTCCATACATTTGTGCACACAGATAAAAAAGGGTTTTCTCTGCTGGCTGTGAAGGCGAGGGAAAGGAGAATCTTTTAAAACATAAATAGTTACTGAAAACCCTTTTAAAAAAAGGCAAAGGGGTGATTTACAGTTGATAAAACATGAAACTACTTGTTGTAATTGATTTCTTTAAATATGAACTGGGCTGATTTCCAGGTCTGTTTTCATCGGTAAGTAGAACTCATCCAGAATGGTTCATCTTTCTACAGCAGCAAACCATCAGCAACCAGCTACTTAGAAGTGTCATTCAAGCAAGAGATTAACAACTTGTACAGTATCTGGACAGAAAGATCTGTTTACCTCAGACTTGAACTGAAAGCAGTCAGGTGTGAACCCCTGAAGCTGTATTCTTTTACCTCCAACAATAGGATAGAAAGTATGAATCAAATGTAATTATATCCCACTACAAATTCTTGTGCTCTTTAAATGAGCTGGTGAAAGGGTGGAGGAATTTTCTCCACTAATAATACACTGGAAAATCTTGTCCTGATGCAGCACCACTCAGAAGCATTGAGTACACAACAAATTAATGTCATTCTCTGCATTATGTATACGCTGAGTTGGGAAAAAATATCATTTAACAGGAGGGGGCTGTGCATATCCCAACCCACACAGTTTATGCTGAGGAAAAAAAATAAATTGAAAACCATGTCATTCAGAGAATTTCACGGCTGGTGGCTCCTGCAAACAAAGATGCCTGACTCTTCCTCTGGTGTCTGACACTGATGGGCCTCAGATGCAGTATTTGAATTTGTGGGTGGCAGTATGAGTTTGTGGGTTGCAGTCAGATGTTGCAGAGGAGAACAAAGACAAGTAAAACTGCACAAGGTGCTTAGCAAAACAAGTGCACCAGTATTGGATTGCACGGTCTTTCTGCGTTCTGGTGTTGTAAAGAAAACAAAAAAAAATCCAATTTTGCCTTTGTGTAACTTTCTTCCTCCCAGAAGCTCTCCATGAATTCCTTAAATCATTATGTTGTCACAGGCCTTATTCAGTGATCTGATTTCACTGCTTCAATCTAAGTGTGAACCTCTTTAGTAAATAGTGGGACAAAGCATCTGTGCTTCCAAAAGTGTTGGTGGATCATGTCAGTTTTATTTAGAATAACACCATTTTCATAACTGAAAAGTGTATAATGCTCTCAATGGGGGGAAGAAAGAAAAAGATTGGACTCCTGAAGAAGTTTCCAAATATGTAAGTGGTCAAAGTGGTCAAATGTTGTGACAGAGGCACAAGGGTTAGTCCAGTACAATTCACACAGACAAGTGTACTCGGAGGGTGGGGAGTACTGGGCAAACTTATTTGTTGAAATTCATGCACGAGTGTGAGTTAGCCAAGGCAGGAATGATAAGAAAACAGCGAAGAAACAGATCCATAAAATCTTTTAGCTCCAGCTCCTCCCTCATCTTCCACTCTCAAATCTTGGGGTCCTCCACTGCCATTTTTCAGTTTCGTTTTCCCTTCCTCTCATGGCTACAGCTGCCTTTCACTGCTTCCACCACCAGCTCTCAAAGGATGATCTTCCCACCTCCCAAAGCCAAGGGGAAATAAATGGCATGTAAGAGAGAACTTCTAGAAGATACCCTGCCATGGCAAAGTTACATAAAATTAGCAACCAAGACAAACGGATAGGGAGAGAGGAGGAGCTGGACACGAGAAAACGGTTTTAGAAGAGAAAGATTTCTAGGAGGTTGCGATCTATAAACACTTAAAAATAGTGGGGGAAAAAATCACCCAATCTTCATATGCCAGAGTTGGCATATGAGACTACTCTCATATGAGTAGAGAATGAAGAGAGGAGGGAGCAATCAACCTTCTAATACGACATTGCTCTAATTTTTTAACACCTTATTGCACTTTGAGGGTAATATTTTCACTGAGTAAAGAACACAGTATTTTACTGAGGAGATATAGCTGGGCAGGAAAGGAACTAGAGAACTGTGAAAGCTTTTCACTCTGCTGGCTGCTTTCCCAGAGGTGCACACTCCTTTATGATGCACTTAATGACAAAAAAATTTGCATTACCACTTTCACTCTTACGTTGCAGCAGAGCAGCAAAAGGAGCCCACTTTCACCCCGGCAGAGGTACTACCAACAAAACCATAGACTAAGCACCAAGAGAACAAAATTTTTGTCTCTGTGGCCTCCCTGAAGTCCATGAATCCGCAAGCAGCGAGAAGAGAGCTTAAGGAGAGGATACTTTTGGGGGTTGTGAGTGTAGAAAAAGCCAGTTAGACATCCATAACCCCATAGACTTGCACAACACTTGAGAAAGCAAACAGCTGTGACTGTAAACAGTGAGCCCCACCATCACAGCACCCACGTTATCCTCTGCACATTATTGCTCCCTCTTTTCTAGTATAAGTGATCTTCGAGAATTCCTCCTCTGCTCTTATTCTCATCATCTGAACTCCAAGTGGAGCTGAGCACCGAGTTAAGTCATACTGACACTTTTGAGAACACATTTGGGTTACCTGAGCAGAGAGTCTCTCCCTGCAAATCTCCAATTGTCTTTTATGCTACAGATCGTAGATATGCAATGCAGCCATTCACCCCCCCAAAATATCTTCTCTTCTAAATAGAGGATAGCAAACTCTAAAGTCATGTTATTAAGCAGGATCTTCAAAAGATAAAACCCAGTAATTTAGGCTGATAATGGTCTCGCTATCCTTAGTTCCATTTAGACACTTGCTGTTAAATAGAAAGTAAAACATTGCGGGCTTATTCATTAAAGTAACAGCATTTTAAATTATATTAGTAGCCTAGATTTCTTCATCTCAAAAAGAACTGTTAATGAATCATGCTGGTATAACTAAGATAAAAAAAGCAAGTCTCTGCTGTAACAGGGGGTTATCTCTGTACAAATATGTAGGTGTTTGCAGCATTTGTAACGTTCTCAGTGGTTAATCCCATTGAGAAAGGAAGGCTTGCTCACTGAAGAGTCTTTGAGGTGGATTAATGATTAAAGTGATATCACAATACTATGCCTACTCCTGGTTCACGACATTATCAGTTGGGTTTTACAATGTTTGAAAATGTTGAGGAAAGAGCTTTCCCCCCTCTCCCTGTTTCTTGATGCTGCCTGCAGACCAAGTTTTGCACTGACAGCTGGGTTCAGATTTTATGTAACAAGAATACAAAAATGGACTCTTTGTTTATATAGGTTAGTAAGTCAGAGCAGGTAAATAGTAGAAAGAATAAACAAGGTACAAGCTTTAAACCCATCATCAAAAAGCAATCCTATGTACATCCTATTTCAGAAGCATTCCCATTTGTTCTTATGTTTCTGGCAGCAGTGGTAGATGTGATATTCATTAACTCAGTGGAAAATGCATGGCTGACATCCAAGACATTACTATGAAAATAGAAGTGTTCTGGATATTATTTGGCAGTCACACCCCCGGACATCATGACTACTACAATGAAATTTGACTTCCGCGTTCAAGTTTCAAAATAACTCTGTTTTCTTCCGGACAAGAAGTGATGCAAATAAAGCCTAAAAAAGAACGGGATCAGAGAAAGGAGAGCAATTGTACCAACAAGCAAACTGCACACGTATTCCTCACTGGAGGAAGGATCATCTGGCTTTAGCCACCTTAGGATCCAGCCTGTGGTCATCTACAGAAGCACATCTAAAATAAGATGGTGACTGTACTCATAAATTCAAGGGCACAGGTCAGGGCCGTGAGAAATTTGAGAAATAAACAGTGACTCTTTATGAACAAAAAAGTGCACGTGGAAAATACACCATGTAACAAAGAAGAAAGTACATAAGACAGATAAAACAGGGTAACCTAAAATATGTATTTCAGCTCTTACATTAGGGAGCTTCAGTTAAGAAGCAAATTCAAATCACTTGCAGCATATTTTTTATTTACTAGTAATTGAGGTAGAGACCTAAATCAAGGGAAATATCCAGCCCTCAGCTCCACCAGTGAACACCAGACACAATTTCACTGGAATCTGGTGGTGCAGCAGTCCTGTAAGAGTCCCCAGCAGCTCTGACTTCTCAGGAACCACTGCTTGAGGTAACATAGAGGTGACCACAGTCCCCAGGACACCTCTGTTGCAACGGGGGTCAGAAACACAGTCACATTATTCTCACTCCCCATGCCATGCTCCCAGTGGAAATCAGGAAAGCCTAGGACCATTCCCTCAGCTGGAAAACAACTGGTGGGTGGTGGTGAAACAGAACAAGAATATACGGAAATTTGTAAAGCTGAGGGATGTTTCTGCAGAATCACCTTGAATAATTTTTCCTGGTCAAGAATTTGGCAAGAAATTTAGAAGTAATTCACCCTAAGTCCCCCTGGGTAGGACTATGCTTCACTTTATATTAGGAAGCTGCAAGGAGTATCAAGGAGTTATTAGCAGAAAAGGAGGAAAAATAAATGGGACTAACAGGACACATCTGAGGTCAAGAAATAAAGTATAAATGGAGGTGGAAGGACTGGAAGACAGGAAGAAAACACAGTGAAATTCCAGTGATCCACAGTGAATCTGGGAGATATAATCTGAAAGAGATTTTCAATGGAGAAAATGAAAATGGATTACTGCTTTAAGATGCTTAGGAATCACAGTCCTCAATGACTCAGGAAAGTGTATGTCACGTAGTACATAAACAAGAAGGCAGCGTACGCTGGGATGCTGCACGTGGCACGAAGGAGTAAAGTGCAATTCCTACAGCCTCTGCTCAGTGCTCACTCAGTCTCTGAACACCAGCCACCACTTTAAGATAAGGGTTTAGCAAACCCTACAGCAACCAAAAGTAACAGAGTAAATGACGAAGATGCAGGAGTGACTAATTAGTGATTTAAACTTATGTTGGAAACACTTCAAAAAGCAAAGGCTCTGAGCGAGCTCCTGCACCACTGAGAGAGTCACAGAGCTCTGACACTGGAGCACTTGCACCTCTTAATCTACATGTTTTCAAGCAATGAATAAAGTGAAATACACAGATGTTTAAATCCTAGTTGTGGTGAAGGTGGTGTATCCTTTGCTAAGATACAAAACTACTCTAATGGGAGTAGTTTTCTGTCAAGAAATAAAAGGAACATTTGAATGATGTAAGACAGAGAACAAGAGTCCTATGTAGGACACTATAAAAGCATAGAAGGTATTCAAAAGTGATTCTTCTCTCCCCCATCGCTCCTTTGAACAACCATAGTTCATGGATTTGTCTAAGCACATAACTGGGAAGAGCACACAGCTAAGGTGGAAACCAAGTAGCTTCTCCACAGCCCATCACGATCACAAGTCCCATTTCTATTCAAAAGATGTGCAGAGAGTGCAGTTTATTCCTACCTCCACTGCTGCCCTGTATTCTAGTGCAACCTACACTAAGAAAACTCTTTTGCTGCTTTGATCCAACAGGAGGGTGGAATAATCTGTGGAGGAAAAGTGAAAAATGTCACAACTGTAGATTCTCCAGAGCACAGATCCAAGAGAAGAACAACCAGTAAGCCTTCCATTTCATTCTTCAAACATCACTAGTATTTCAATAGACAAGGTTTCAAACATTAACTAGGAAACTCATTTTTAAGTGGTGCTCCAGTGGTCCCTTATCTAAAAGAATGGGCAGAGTTTGCTCTGACTTAGTACTTTTTTCAGCTTACTTAATCAAGAAGCTCAGCATTTTAAGATTGTTAGCGTTCTTTAGAAGAGACTGCATGAGACTTTCTGATCATTGTGCCAGGAATGGACAGCTCTTTCTGAAAAAAAGGCATTGCTACTGGCAAATAACTTCATAAACAAAATACAGATTCTCTCTCCTTATCATCACCTTACTCTGTCTCAGTGTGGATTTGATTTTAGAGTCTCGCTAATTAAGGCTCACTGACCGTTTTCAACCTTCCTCTGTGCTCCTTAAAGGGCGGAACTGTCAGGGATTTTGTTGCTATGCACTATTATGCCTGGGAAAACCTTTGTAAATGCAGTTGATCTTTCTTATCTCCTCTGTCACTCTCCCTTACCGGAAAAAGTATGGGGGGGAAGCAGCTGCCTCCTAACTCCTGTTCTGTGGCTGAGGAGCATTTTCTTGGCTTTTACAACACAGCATCTATCAATATTCTGCTTTTTCAATACCTACCCAGTGCAGGTGATGCCCAGAGAACAAATCTCCCAACACACAACTGTTAGCGCCGGGTAAGTAACACATCTTCACTAACAGTGAGCACTGCAAAGGAAAGCCGTGCAAACACATGCAGATGAAAAAAGAAGAGGAGAGAAGAAACCCCAAGGTCCAGGGACTGTGTTAGCAGTGATCAACAGACCCCACAAGCACATAAAGGGAGTGTAAGTACAGAAAGTTCCAGAGACTGGCTGGTAGAAAACAACACTGTCACTCCAGAAAAGCCTGTAATGAAGGAACTGAGTAAAGATAATGTAAAGAAGGGATGAAGTAGTTCAACAGGAATCTGAGGATTACTGTGAGACAAAATCTAGGGAGCAGCTGTGAAAAAATGTAGAAAAGGAGAGAGGAAACTGAAACAAAGCAGAAATTCATTACTGATGGCAATAATCGGGTATTTCTGAGCAAATGGAGGCACAAACACACACTAAGGACAGAAATCATGATCACACTCAACAGCAGATGGCCTCTCTCACAGGACTGTTGACTTTGGTAACTTTGCAAAACACAGCACATTCAGAAAAAGCCTGTCACTAGCACAAGTAAGGCTTAGGTAGCTTGATACTACAGGCTAGAAACACTCGGGGAATTTGCGAGGATCTCAGAAGGCTGATCGTGCTGCAAGATCACATCCTTGGCTGTTCGTGCCAAAGGCAGGATGATCTAGAGCAGCAATTTTGGCATGCAGTTATGCAAGGCACACACAGCCAGTGGGACTTCCAAGCGTGACCACAGCAGAAATCTCTTTGGATAACAGAGACCTCTAATTTGTTAAGGGAATAAGGTAATGAAAGGAATGAAAACATTAGTTTTTGTTTCATTCAAGAACAGACTAATTTTTCTCAAGCATTAGCAAGGCACTTACTCACTACTAATCTACAGGCATTAAAAATTAGTGTCCCTAATAAGCTAGGGAGGACATTAAGCTCCTTTTTAGAAAAGAGTGCAAGTGCTAAGTAATTCATGTGAGCAACAAACGCACTTCAGTGCAGCAAGCACAGAGCAAAATCCAGCACGTCCTGTTGGGTTTGGGCATTTCTGCAGTATATTCCCAGACCAAGGAGCAGAACAGAACATGGCTCATGCATGATTTCTAAGTCAGAAGGGTCTGGCAAGGGAAGAATTACAGAGCTAACAAGACATTCCACGCAGATTCACCTGAGAAGCCTCTACACAACTCCTGGATATGCCAGGTTGTCATTCTTCTGGATGAGGAAAAGTGCCCACAAAAGCACTGCTGCCAAGGGATGGTGGATTTACCACTAAATATGTTTTCTATGTCCCTTTAATTGAATTCTGAAAGATACACTTCAATGGGGCAGGGGCATACAAGCAGGAAAAAAAAAATTTCCAAATGTACCTTTCTACAGCATTAGGCACCAACTACCTGTACAGGTCTAATATTTCCATGCCCCTGGTGCTTAATGGTAGTTAAATTAATTGGTTTTACCAGTCTCCATGTAGGTAGACCCGGTGTGACACTGTAGCCTCTCCACTGGAGAAGATGGGGCTCTTAAAAATTGCTGTGGCATAGGAAGTATCACGGGGAAAAAGCCGAAGCCATAGTTCTTACACGTGGAGGATGGGGTAAGATGGTTAATTGGAAGGTTTTCGGTGGATCATAACACATTCCACAGAGCCAAATAAGCCCCAGCCTACCCAGCTACCTTGGAGTCAGTAATTCTCTTCGGTAAGTTAAAAGACGATGCTTTTAGACCTCACACTGCAGCATTTCAAAAACATCACATTTCAAGCCTTCCACCATTTAAAAACACCTTCTAAGCACGTTACTGTTAAATTTAGGTAATAACTTTTCTTTATTGCTTAGATTTTTAATTATATTGCTACACACACACACAAAAATCATTATTTGTATGAGGTGACACATCAAGAAATCATCACTGAGCACTCACAAAGACCGTGATTTTCTTCACAGGTATTTAAAAACAGTTTGACTAAACAAATGTTTCATTTGCAGAGGACAATTACATTGCACCCTACAGAAAATTATCTGCTTCTTTATTGTTCTTGAACGTTTCTAGATCTCCACTAAGAAAAATCTTCCACAAATACAACCTAGAAAAATCAACATTTTTGCCCACTGTGGTTTGAATATTCTAATTCCAGCCACTTGCACGTCTCTCTGAAAGCCATCATTAGATATTTTTCTGTCCCATAGCAACCACTTTGTTTTCTCAGGGAAATAAAATATTTTTACCTCCTCAGGCAATACCTTTCTCTGCGTGGTTTCCTAAATGAAGCTGTTTGTAATCCAAAGCTAAGAGCACAATTTACCCTGGGCTTCTCAGGGATTTATACCTATATATGTGGAAAATAAAAAGCCAGCAATAGGCTTTTCTAACTATATATACGTGTGTGCATGTACACAGCAAGAGGGAGTGTTCCACATTTTATATTAAAAAGCCTGGATTTGTTAATAAAATATTTAAAGTTACACATTCAAGTTAATAAATTAATTTACATTATTAAACAATTATACTTAATAAATGGAAGAGAGCAATGGAAAGAAGAGAAAGTTATTTTTTAATGATCTGACTGTGCAATGATAATTTATGTCTGAATTTAGTAAGTGATAAGAAAGCAAATAAGACACCAGAGACTTCAAGCCACTTGAGAGGATCTTCCTGTACTTGTCAGAGCTGACAATTCCATGGTAATCCAAAAAATTCAGGGCTCCTGGCCAGAGCCACCAGTTCTCAAACGAGGGCTCTCGATTCTCCCTGTGGAGTGGCTTTTTCTTAAAAGGGGGTTTTAATTATTAAATCATGCTAAAGTGACTATATCTACTTTAAATAATTCACTGCTGCTATTTCACTGTGCAAGTCACTGCTGAAACTCCCTACGGCCATCACACAGAAAAGAGAAGCACAGAATGGAGTAGTAAGACACCAAAAAAATGGCAAAAAAAGCCACAGAAGTAGATCTTGTACTACACTGGGATCATCTGACATGATGATGATCATCATCATCACCTGAGGGTTGCCTCCATTCAAGCATAAAAGAACTATAATGAAAAAAGAATGTTGATTCTTTTTTTTGTTAATTTGATAATCCTGTCTTTTCATGACATCAAAATGCTACTGATTTAAAGTCTGAACAACGAGGGGCACTGGAATGTGCAAAAAGTCTCCCAGGGGAAACTTGAACTGCTCGAGAGATGGAAGGCTAAACAGGATGCAAACGCCCACACAAGCACTGCAGGGAGATAGTAAGTAAGGAAAATAATATTCAAGTGGCTGTTGTACTACACCAGATCTTTAGGAAATCGTATTTCTCCACCTGAATTTTGTAAAATAACACACTGAGGAGGTTACAAAGGTGAAGGTTTGAGTTTTCCTAACTGTTCCTTAAGATTGCTGGTTTCGGCAGAGATGAGTCGCTTCCATCTCTATTTACCCAAGCTTTTCAAACCAATATAGAAAGAAGACCAGCAGGAATCCATTTATTCTCGCTGTAGAATTTCAACCTTTCTGTCATTCAGCTTTAACGCAAGGGAAAGACACGATCTGAGCAGCACTTCGCCGGTGATGCAATGTGATGGGTGCATTGCATAATGTCATGGGATATCAAGAGATGTGTCCTGGTGTAACCTCCCTGGTACACAGTGAGAAGCTCCTGAAAATCCAGAAGGCAGATAACAGCTTTGAAGCCATTACTGGGAAGTTGTCACTTGTTTCCAACAACTGAACAGGATTTGTCACTACCCAGCCTTAGTGGTCCAAGCTGCTCCGTTATGGAACTATGCTTCATTATCTTCTGCAAGGCTCATCCTTCTTCTCCCATTTATTATCATTTCTACCATATGGGCACAGAAGAAAATGGTACAAAATCGACTTGGAGCAAGTTTTGTGCTCCTTGGTTTGGGGGCTGACTCAAAGCTGTGCTAACTAAACCAGAGCTCCCCAGCAGGGCTTCTCATTTCATCACTCAGGAATTCCTGGGTGATGGGGACAGTTCAGTCTTGTTTTTCTCTTCCTGAAACAGGAAGGACTGATCTAAGACCTTGCTGGGCATGAGGAACTGGTAAACTGTCATTAAATTCAAGCCTAGATCAGCTCGAAGCTGACAGAGATATAAATTAGTGGAAGAAAGAGTAGTAGTTTTGCATATTGGTTTTCTATCCCGTTTGGGCACTTCCGTTTTCAATACTTTGTATGAATTCCTAAAATACTTGGTATAAATTCCTCTTCAGTTGCACCTCCATAATTTCAAGAATCAGGTCTCAGTGCCTCTTTTCTGGACATAAGGCTGTGTGTTTATGGACATTTTATCAGTGAAAGATGGAGCAGAATTAGGAACCCATGAGATTTTAATTCCTTGTTAAGCAATTGTCATGGCAGATTCTGACAAGAACATAAAAGTGTCATAAAACTAAGCAGAACTAAGCAGTCCTCCAGATAATTCCCAACTTCTAACAAAGACAGAGCAGGGTACATCTATACATTTCATTACAAAGGCTGTAACCATGGTAGAAAACATAGCACAATTTGATTCTGACAACCTGTAATCCTCCTTATGCCACAGTGTGAAGAAAAATTTTAAAAAATCTCCAAACCACTGCATTACAACTTCCAACCAAGAAAAACAAATTGTATTGAAAACTTCCTGCTTTTTAACTAAGGCTCGGGGGAAAGGCTTCAAACATTCCTGTTACAGCACAGCATCGTTTTGGCTGAAATTGCATAAAATGCACTTGAAAAGATATTGGAGAAGACTGGAGAAGGGAGTTCTAAAGGGAATTATGAGCAAACAATGGTAGGAGATTGGAGGCATGGAGAACAGCTTCCTACCTTGGACAAAGAGCAGAGGAGTCACTGGACAGGATTTCAGAGAGTCAACAAAGAAACACTTCCATTAAAATGTTGACTTGACTGAACTCTTGTTCAAACCTTCCTCACTGACATTGAACTCTTCTCCAAAATGGAAAAAAAAAGTGTTATTGCAGCTCCAAGTGGGTCCACACTGCACAGGCAAACTTAAGATCTGTCAACCCCATCAATATACAGTTACCAGGCACTGCCAGTCTTCACAAATGCCAATCTAAGAAAATCTCCATCCTGGCAATTTCCTAAAGTAATGTGTAACTGCACACTGAGTAATTATTTCTTTCTTTGAGACCCAACAGTGACAAGTGATAATAGTTGGTTTTTTTTTCCTAACTGAATGCCTCTCCCCAGTTTAAGTGACTTATCTTCAGACTTTCTCCACAATACAGAGAGAAATTATACCATAATACACAGCAGCTATTCCATATTATTTATTCCTGCTAAGTGTACTGTACAAGCATTAAGGAAAACAAGGAATCTGAATTATGTCTTACACTCATAATGGAAAAAGTATTGGCTAATCCATCCCTGCTGATCTTAAAAAAAGTTTATTTGGGTTTCAGAAAACTGTGAATGCGGCTTTTGTTGCTCCAACATGTATTTAAGTTCTGAAAACACCTCCTTTGATCCAGCATCAAACACTTAGTCACACTCATTTCCGAAACTCAGAACCACAAAGAGATAAAGTGCAGTTAAAGTGCCAGAAGAGTCAGAGCAAATACACCCAAAGCAACACAAAGAATGTTTAACATTTCCTTTATACTTCTGATAATACTCAGGACACTGAGAGATCTCAGATCTGTCGTTCTTTTCTAAAGCATTTGAAGCAGTTTCTTTCCAATTTTGAGAACTTAATTACTCTAAAACGGCTTCTGTCACTCACTGCACCATGAAAAATGGATGCACATTCCCAGTTGCCTGGACACACGTCCACGGACAAGTGGGCTTGCTGTAGGTAAGCTCCAGGAATCTTTATGTAAGCTTTGCTTCTCTAAACTGTTCTTGATAAAAATGTACAGGAATAAATATGGTACATCTGAGCTCCCTGGAATTCTTTATGGCTTGTGCAAACCCCAGGGCAAGCATCGAGGCCATGGGCTCAATTAAATTCGGAAGTGGGACGTTCAAAAGGACATCTATGCCCAAATTCTGATGGCTTTGAGTGAAAATTAAGCGCCTATTTTATTAACAGTTTTAAAAATTCCAGCCTATATTGTTCCACAAAATTTGGAGTCTTCCTACTAACAACAGAATTGTAAACCACATTAAAACACCAGCATACTAACACAAAGTAACATATCTGGACATATTAAGCAACAACCACTCTCTTTTTAAATTGCTAATTTCCTCAATACCATAAAACATTCATTTTTTTTTATGCACAAGCTAAGCTTTCTAACCAAAGCTGCCCTTTTCCTGCTGCACATTTACTGGCCGTCCCAGGAGACAGACAGGTAGGACCACATGGAGAGGGCTACCTGTACATAGAAGCTTTGCTGAAATATCATCTGCAAGAAAACCGTGAGATGAGGCGCAGAGCTGCCTTATTTCACCTTGACAATATAAACATTCAGTACTCCCTGTAGCAACACCACTTTTAAAACAAGAGAGTGTTAGTCTCAAACATCTCAAGGAGTTACAACCCCTTTGATGCAGGGAGTGGGATTGCACGGCATTTAATCACTACCTTAGATGTAAAATTTCATATATTTTGGCACAGTATAAAATATATTAAGAAGGTTATTCTATTAGTCACAATGAATACACTAAACCCACTTTAGTCAAGCCCATCTTTTCAATGTTCTGAGGCCCAAATGTGGAGTTCAGAAACACTGGGAGCCCAAAATTTTTAACAGCATCACAGAATGGCTTGGCTTGGAAGGACTCCTAAAAACCATCTAGTTCCAGCCCCTGCCATGGGCAGGGACACCTTCCACTAGCCCGGGTTGCTCCAAGCCCTGTCCAACCTGGCCTTGAACACTTCCATGGGTGGGGCAGCCACAGCTTCTCCAGGACACGTGTGCCAGGGCCTCACCACCCTCACGGTGAAGAATTTCTTCCCAGAGATCCTTCTTATCTACACCAGCTTAAGCTCAAGACAACAGATGATGGGTCTGTGAAGTCTTTCCTTATGGGAAGGCTGTGCTCCTGAAATACTCTGTGTTTTGCTGATTTTCCTCTTCCACCAAAATCAGACCTTTCTACTGCTGCCCCCAAACAGAAGAAATGAGCGTGGTTTAATCCTTACCTGACAGCAACGGATTCCAGGGACTTCTACTTGGATATGGGAAGCAGGATCCTTTAAGAAGGGCAAGGAACGAAGGCAACATCAAAAAGAAGTTAGGTGTCAGAATTCTATTTCAAGGGGAGAGCATTTGAAAGCAGAAGTTTATGTAAGCAAAGCTCTTCTGATGGCATGGTTTGAAAATCGGAAAGTGGACAAAATAAACATTCAGAGGAGATGAGGAAGCGAACTCCACTTCCTCTGAATTCCTCCTGCTCCACTGCCCCTGTCACTCTGAGCATGGAACAGGGAAATGGCAATGAGGTGCTGGAAGGTTATGAAGAGCATTAGTGATTAAGGCTGGCAGAGCAAGGTGACACAGGACTTGGAAGACTAGAATATCTTAGAGATACACCTGGAACAATGAGAAACACTGATTTAACTGCAGTGCTTTGAATGCCACGTGCAAGTCAAGGACCGACTTCTGCAAGACACCAACACCACCCCCCTCCCTGCCAGCAGACACAGCGGAAGCACAGAAGCACCATCACAAAAAGATCACTTGTCTTTTTGGCAAATGGCTTGCAAAGCATGTTTTGTAATTATTTCAAACTTTAATCACAGCTCAAATTGATTTTCCTTTTTCCTCTCCATCCTCCTTTGGTTGTATTTTAAGAATTCCCACTGTACAACCTGAACCCAGCCCCAAGAACGCCCATTTCTGCCGAGTATTTTCTCTGCAGTTTTCAGTGTCTGTACTTCAAATAATATAAGAAGTTCACAAAACACTCACAGGGCTGGATTTGAATATTTATGGCATTCTATTATTGTAGCTATTAATCTGCTTTGTAAACAGTTGCACAACTCCAAATGCCTTGTTTGCTACACAACCCCTACAATTTCACAAGCTTTCAATCTTTCACATTCTGAAATGTCAGGCTAACTTTACCTTAAAAGCTTATTTTATAATACCCTTATCTACAGTTCAGGTCTGGATGTCTGTAAATTCAAGGGACCCTGTTACAGTTGGGGAGTTCGGAAGAGTTGTGTTTCACAGGACTTTTGTTCAGTACCATGATTCCATATTTTAGGAAGCTCTTTTTAACCATTCTCCCACGGGACTCTCACATTAAACACCACTATCCAAAGTATTTGATATGTTTGCCCTGGAAGTTTTCACCATTCCAACTAAATACTTGCTTCAGAATAGCCCATGACATGAGTTTCAGAGTTTTGATATTTTAGGGATCAAATTATGATCTGGAACAGATGCCCTATATTTATAAGCCTAATCACAAGCAAACAAGGACAATAGCTGTGCTTTAATTTTTCCAGAAATCCAGAATATCAAAGGGTATTTATCCAATAACCTAAAAAGGAAGAAAATCTCTGCCTAATCCAGGTACCGAAACAAGTGCAGAGCAAGATACACAAAGTTCCCTTAATAAATTAATAAGCGAAAAATTTGAAGAGGTTTTCCTAAGTAAGTGGATCATGGTGGGTTCTATTTCAATTATTACAGCATTTAATGTGTTTACATCTTCCTCCATGAAACATTACACATACTATACACAAGAACTTCATTTATCTGTGTCCCAAGCTTGCTAGTGCAGGGAAAGATACTCCAGTTATCTCTTTGGGAAGTGTTAGGGAGCAAGAAGGAGGTGAAAGAAGGAATCAGTGTTCTTAGTTAACCTTTCTGGCAGAAAAAAAAAAAAAAAAAAACACATATATATATACAAAACCCTGTTCCTGATAACTTGTAGGAAGTTTAAGCAGCAGGTACAACAACGTTGCACTGAAATCTTGAGGGGGAGTCCCAGGGAAAATAAGCTTGTAATGGAAAATTGGCAACTGACTTTTTCATTCAAATAACAGGTAGTCAAAAGGAAAAGAAGAGGAAAAGCAAACATTGCCAATATTTTGGCATTTGTAGGAGTTCTCCAAAAAAAGCTTATCTAGGTTCCCTACAGCTTTAACCTGAGGGAAAAAATGCACATTAATGCTGCAAAGGAGCTGACACTTCTCATCTGCAGCCCACTCAGCCAAGGAACATCCACTTATATACCCTCATGCATTATTCACCAGGAAAATGGAAATAATCTACCAGTGGTTAAGCAGCTCAGAATCAAATGCAAATCAAGGGAAAGCAGTTAAGAACGAGGATCATTCACAACTCCTGACACTCCTCCACACGACTGGAGACTCCCGGAGGAGCAGCGCAAATCATTACAACCCCAGTGCCGGCAGCTGGTGCAGCTTAGCCTGGAAATTGGACTGTTTTAGGGGCTGGAAAAAGCACTGCCCTGTGCTCATCCTTTGAAAAGAGACTTGCTTAATTTTCCTTCAAGTAGCTTCTCACTCCTTGTCAACAAAGGTGGGTCCTTGGGCACACACATGAGAAAGTTTGATCTATTATTGCTGGTGTTATTATCATTAATTCCCGTGACCATTATAGCACTGACTACAGTCATGTTCATTCTTTACCTGAGTGAGAATTTTTGGACATACATACATACATACAAGAGTCAGGCATAAAAATAAATTTCAGTTCTGTAAAAAAAAAAAAATCATTCCAGAAAGGAATGCTCTTAATTTTCAACAGAAAGGATTAATGGGAATTATCTCACAACGTGATTTACAACAATTATTTTATTATCTAAAGAAATAGGCAATAAACATTAAGATAAGAAAGAATAAATTACTTTTTAAACCGATCCCAGTTTTGAAGTTAGACGCCATTACTTACAGGCTGATGTGAACAGCAGAGGTTTGCATAATTTCTGCAAGTTTATACAAATTACCCTGGACAAATTTTCCATGAAATCTACATAAATCTTCTATTATGAAGTATTTCCACGTGCCTGAATTTATTATCTTCGTTGCATACTCAGGTGGCTGTAAACTCCATGCATTAATGTTCTTTATCAGAATTTAATAGCTTTAACCCTTCTGGTTTTAAGGACAACCATTACAACATGTTTAGGTTGTGCAGATTTTTCAGACAGGACATTTTCAAGGAAAAAAAACCACCTAGATTTAATCAACTTGTTATTTATTTCAACAACTGGCTGAAGAACTCTATTGGCTACTCTAGACCTGATTTCATGAAGTTATCAAATGACAGGAAAACATTCTTGTCCTAACTATAGTATTATAAACTGTAAAACAATGAATAAAAATCAAACATGCCTCACTCTAGGTAGCAAAAGAAATCCATTAAGGTCACACATTTTTGCAGAGCTTTCAGAAATATGTTTGACTATCAGAAAACCCAAGGAAAAAGAAAAATTCTGAATGTCAGAGATTCCAGGTACAATGAGGAAAAAGTGTTTCTAAACCCAGAACTTGAGATGAAAAATGATTTCAGTAAGAATTGGGCTGGATATTCACACGTGGAAGACCAAGCACAAGCACATCAATCTCCAGCTCTCAGGATCCCAGGTCCTTCAGACATAATGCTTTCACAATATCTGTATTTTAAATCTTCCACACACAAGAGGCATTTCCTTGCCAAAAATAACCCTAAATTTGAGGTCAACTGGAAGCTTCAAAAATCCTTCACAATAAGCTATTTATATCACTACACACTGTAAACACATTATCAAGACCCTTCATTAAACTGATTATTCATTTAGGTTGAATAATTAAAAATCTACGCTTGAATTGCTGACCCGAGATACAAAACAGGAGCATTCTAGGAAAAAAAAGGAGATGAAATATGCACCCAGATATTTTTCAAATACTTCAGAACTGGCATTTCTCTTCAAATCTTAACTGAAGTGACCTTATTCCAAATTTTATGCGCTAAAAGAGAAAATCTTGAGTATCAGTAGGCATAGAGCTCTGATTTTGATTTCAAGCTTCTTTGGGGTCAGTGCTAATTAAACTGCTTCTTTCTACATGTCTGCAGGAAAAACAAAACAAAACAAAAAGGTAGCCCTAATGACTTTATTTATACACATGTATGTCTTGACTCTGCGCGTTCAGCTTTATGCAATTAAAAGATCTTCAGCTTTGCAGAAAATATTCTTTATCTAGTGATAAAAGAAGCTTAATGACCGATCTGGAACTGATAATTTTAAAGCACCTATTCACATTTAGCCACAAGTAAGCAACTGATAAAATGTTATTTAACACCAAAATACAAAAGCCATTTGAAAAGGACACCCCGTGGGTTTCATGAGAGTAACAAATGTAATGGCTCTATTGTGAGACAAAAATGAGCAGAGTATACATGTGAATTGTCATGACAAAACCTCATTTTTTCTTGTAATTCTACGTTTACAGAACTGTGTAGAGAAGGGAAGGCACAGGGTGCTTCTTCTTTGATAATGATCTCTGATTATTGTCTGTGCTGGCCTGACATCCCACTAAGCAAATTCTGGACTCGAATATTTTGCCTTTTTAAACAGCTGGGCTGTGAGAGCTCAGTAAAATGCTGATCTTGGGGGACAAGGACTCACACAGGAGTTGAGAAATACACCTTCATTTACCACTGGTGCACGCTGACAGTCAAAAACCTCTCCCAGTGTCACCCCGTATCACCGTGCCAGGCCCTTACAGGCACCTCTCATCCAGCACAGATGACTTTGGTGTTCTCAGAGTCAAATTTTAGGAGTATTTATCATGGGGAAAAAAAACCCCAAAACACAGAAAACACTTGTCAAAATTCTGAGACTTCTTTACCATGATATGATACTTGCCTGACCTTTCTTCACTGCCTGGAAGCAATTCAGCCAGCATGGAGAATTTAATCCTCCCCAACATGTATTTTAATGACTCATTGTTTTCCTATCTCTTCCTAGTTTCTGCAAAGCTTAATGAACTTGAGCATGATTATTAAAATGTTGCAAATAAAAAAAAAAACACCACCTTTATTTAATTTTTTAAAAAAGGTATATAACAAAAACAATTTAGCTGTGAGCAGTGAAGAACATTCTAAAATTAGAGCCTGTTGCGTTAGGGATGGTAGCAAAGTGTCTAAGCCATATGCTGGTGTAATATAAGGTATGTATGTCCTTGCAACTTGCTCCTTCAGAAACCATCATAACTGCTATGGTGCAGCCTTAATCCAATGATTTTAGATTTTAATTTGCATGCAGCACCAGATCAGCACGAACAGTTGGATGTCAGAAGTACACTACAGTTTATCTTCCTATATCGGGAAGGTGCTGTTACCAAATAATCAGTATAAATAAACGGGGAATCTTTGGTTTAAAACAACTCTTTACTCCCAACTTACTCCATTTCCTTTTCCCTTGGACAGAAGACAAAAAGCAGATTTTTAAATCCGCACAGATATTTTTCAGATTGCACAGGACACAGTCCTCCAGCTGCCAGGAAAAGAGAAAAAAAGATTTTGCCTTTTTTCTTCTCCGGGAGGAAACCCAAACACATCCTAAGATAAGGCACTAGCCTAAATCCGCACTAATTTATGTGGATTTTATCCAGATTTACACTTCTTTAATGCAGAACACGATTTGTCACTTGCATAACAGAGTTTAGGCAGCAGGAATACTTCCCCCATCATGTGAACTCTTTCCCTCCTCAGCACAGGATAAACTGCAACTGGTTATTTAGAGGTAGTCAGGGGTGGGAAAACAGAAACACTGACTGGAAAGAGGAAAGAATGAGGGGCAGAGGAATTCCTGGGTACCTCTGGCAGCCCTGATGGTCATTTCCAGGATGAAATCAAGTCTGCTGTTTAATCAAAAAGTCCTTCCTAAGTACTACTGCCTCCAAATCCCTGGACACGCCAAAAATTCTGTTTAATTGCATCAAATTTCTGCCAGTAAATTACTTTTGAAATATATTTCCTAAGGTAATCCCCCGGAAGGATGAGAAGCACTGTTAACCCGCGTGGATTTTGACTCAAGTGGATCTTCTCTTACTTAGAAGAAAAAACACACCAAAAAAAAAATCCTTCCGTGCAGGCACGTGGAGAGAAACCTCCACCAGCTTTGGCTCCAAGCTTCAGCTTTTTCCAGTGAAGATGATGAGAGAGAAAAATCTTCTCCTTCATCAGAAAACCTATGTCCTCCCACTGTGCGGTTAAAAAAAACCCCACACAAACCCAAAAAGGTGACACATTATTTACCACAAGGAAGGAAACACACGTCCTACTTTAAAAACCTGAAGCATCATATTAGGGACCTAGCTAGTTAAATTTGCTTTCATTTCATTGAAATAGGCAATGCCAGATTAGTTCTCCCATCTTTGGTCTCTCCTGGCTAACTTCACGTGTCAGAATGTTCCTCTGTTGCTCATAAAGATGTCTGAATAAACATTGCTATGATAATGGGACAAAAAGAAACCAACAAAACTCAGTCCTAAGTACAGATTGGAAAGGAAGAAAGTCACCAGGTTTGTTGGGATCACTTTTAACTGGTTTTAATTCCTAAACTCCAAACTTGTAAAATAGGGAAGCTCCTGGATCCAATCAAAGACCAACAGGTGTTTGCAAAAGAGAAAGAATTTTATCTTTGGATCAGTCAAGCTCTGAAAAGGTGATAAAGATTCCCCTGCATAGAATTCAGCTTTGCTTTCTTTTAGGATAAGGGGGTAGTTTTCCTTATCCCAATAATCTTATGGTTTCACAGGAAATTGCTGAGCGAAAGGAGAAGTCAAAATGCAGAAATCACTGTAACTGCCCCAGACACAGGAAAGGGTTGTATCTTCCAAGGAAACACAAGTTGAATAACCAAGGCAAAGAACTGGTGCACAGAGGAACAATACAGAACAGAGAGCTGGCACTGACAAGAGTGAAAGAAAAACAGGGAAAGGTGACAACAAAAAAAAAAAAAGAAAAGAGTCAAGAAATCAGGATTAAATGGGAACTGATCTGAAACAGGCAAGATGTAATCAGCTGAAAAAAATATCTTTACGGGGGGTGAAATTAGACAAATCCAAGACAGGCTTGGAGAAAGAAGTGTTAAAAAACCAGCTCAGGGATGTTACAGATGATCACAAATTGATTGTATATTGCTGGGGCAGACAAATGAACTCATTCTAAGCATTCCTCAACCCAGACCGAGCTGTCAAGCTACGCTAACAACCCCCCTGCTTGGAGGGTTCCTGATGTTAGACACAGCTCAAAACCAAGCTTAGGTCTACAGTTTTCAGTTTGGGGTCTCCCAAGTGCCGTCCCTGAGCACATGCAGACAAAAACTTCTCAGATTGCCTTCAAAAGACACCGACCTGGAGTGGCAGAGATGTAGAAAAGAGCAAACCCAGCACTAACTACAGAGAGAACATTGTCTCAGGCACGGGGTCCCTGGTACACAACCACAGTACTGCATATATCCATATCCAACCAGGGAGAATTTCAGGGACAAGAATAGTGTCCAAAAGATCTCCATAGCGGGGACTGAAATAGTTTAGGCTTAGCAACCTCTTCTTGCCTTGCCGCTGCACTGCAAGTCACTTTAAGTGGTTCTTCGCCGTTTCTCTGGGTTTCCACCCCATGAATATCAACTGTACATCAACTACCACCGAGCAGTAGCTCAGTCCTTGCCCCTGCAGCCAGGTCAGAGTCCCTGTGTTGGCCTGTGGGGTTCTGCACAAAGGACCAGAGCACCTCCTGTCCCCCCCTCCAAGTTCCCTACTGCCTCCTCAGTTGTCCATTTTTAAGACAGGGAATCACAGGGTTTAAGCACAACCCCTCCCTGTAGATCACATGCCTCCTCCTCTGGGGAGAAAGAGCCATCAGGCTCCTCAACACGTCCTCGAATTCTCCAGGTAACTCAGTACTGGATGCTAAATAAGATTGTCCTGGAATACCTGTGGATAAGGGGGAAAGATTCCGGGCCACTGGTACTTGAGAATCCTTTATTGGAAGGCGTTTTTCATGGAATTATCTGCAAACACTCAGTTGAGTGATGAAATATAGCTAACAAAATGTACCATTCCACTGGTTATTTTATTTGTTTTTATATGCATCATTTCCTGCCTTTAATTTTAATTCCATGCCCCCTAAGAAATGCAACCTCACAGACATATCTTCCCCTTTATTTCCCTGTAATAACATCTTAGCAGTTTTCTCCAGCTATTTGCGATCTCCTCATTCCCTTCACAGCTTTTCCAAGCGTAGAATGAAGAAATATGTAAAAATAGGCCACAAGAAACCAGACACACTTGATCTGCACAGCAAAAATAGAGCTCTTTAGCACCTGGCATTCTCAAGAGTGTTAATGAAGCTGGCAAGATAAGCCATGCTTTGACCCAAAATAAAAAGCATAGCCCTCAAAAGAAGGATAAATTTGAACTAGCACAAATCTTTTTGTCTTTTGCTTTCTCGCAAGGTGTGACCCCAAATATCTGGACAAGTGCAACTTTAGTCTGTTAAAAAACCCCCGAGGTCAAATTACAACCTGTGCCTGAAATCCCAGAAACGTTACAAGTCCTCCTGGATGGGTGGGAAAGCCAAAGGAAAGGAGGGAGACTCAAAGGACAAAGCAGTCAGCTGAGAGCCTACACTTGGGAGGCTTTTTTCAGGAGCATTTCCTCAGGATAAAAAAAAAATGAATTGTGTTAAATTATGGATTTGATAAGGCACATTCAAACCTGAAAAAGCATCACAGATTTTATGTTAAGTTTTGCGGTCTCAGATGTTCCAAGGAGATGGAAGAGGCAGTTTTCCATGCAGGAAATGCTACAATGCAGAAGATTATATAGAAATAATGGAAATTCATCAAGTAATGGGTTTTTTGGTGAGAGAATAATTTAGGAGAAGGAATAAAATCTGGGCATTTCATTGTCATAGTTTCTGTATTTCTGAAAGCCAAAGAGAAGGGTGACAGGTTTAAGATGGTATCGTTACTTGGGTGCTGAAGTGCAAGTCTACTGGAGTCACTAGAAATATATAATTAACAGAAAGCAGAGATACTCCTACACACACAAACAATACAATCTTAGTGCTGTACATTTTCCTGCCTCTTCAATTCAGTAAATCTTTTGTTGTTTTCATTCTGCATGGATTTCAGCCAATTAGAGCCACTTGACTGGAGATCATTCACTCTGCAACCTCTTCTGAATCAAGATGGTGTCACAACTCTGGCTTTTATTTATTTATTTGGAACAATTACATCAGCAACACTGCACAGAAAATGGAGCAGAAAATAGTCTTTTGACTTCAAAACCTGCACATCAAATTGTCGAGAAAGGAAAAGGTAAAAAGAAAAATCCAAAGAGAACAGAGATTTACTAAGAAAACAAACTTGTTGCACCCCAGGATTCCCAGCAGGGCAGAGGGTAGGAGACCAGAACAATTGTCCAGGTGGAAAATGTTCAGTCACGTATCAGCAAATGAGTGGAGAGAGATGTTCCAGAGAAAGTGAGAAAGGACACAACCAGAAGCTCATTCCATAACCACCTTATGTATATTTATAGCTATAGTTACACCCAAATACAAAACCAGGTTTAGGTAGGCTAGGAAATAAAACTTTGTCAGATTGGTTAACTTGGAAATTGAAGAAATTAAAATTCTCATCCCTTAACAACATGTGCCATCCCTAAATTCTGTCTTAAACTACTACGTTGAGTTATTCCTGAAAACTCACAAAGACAGATAACTCCAAAATAATTATTTTTCCTGTATCCTTAACACAGTTAATGCAAGAAACAACATATACTTCCTTTAGGACTGTCACTTGTGATTGGAAAGAACCATGGAAAACAGTAAACAAGACATCCTTCTGATTCAGCTGCAAAAGTCATCTAAAATGCATTATTGTGTCAATGAAGTGGAAATCTAGCAATGAAATAAAATAGAAAAAATAAAAATCTCCAAACACCAGCTCATTAAAATGGACAGGTAATGACAGAAACGGTTCAGGTAGTATCATTTGCCTTGGATTCCTTGGAATCTCTGTCCAAGATCCCAAGGAGAAGCTGATTTAAATACTCAGCAAGTGTTTACTCTGAGATATCTTCCACAGTGTGACAAGCCCTGGACTGCAAGAGATGCAGCTTATCCCGAACTCCAAGGGAAAGACTGTCAACTCAGACACAGCCCAGGAGATTGAGATATAAATGGAGTAACCAGTGTGAAATGCTGTGAACAGTGTGAAACACAGTGTGAAATATTACACTCATTACAAAGCTGTCCCTTTCTGCTTCAAAGCCTGTTCCTTTATCAAGCCTCATCTATAATTTGACAACAAACACTCTGATACTATTTCCTTTTAAAGAGACTGCACATTACCAGATCAATTTTCACAAAAAGTTCTGACATTTTACCTTGTTATTAAAATCAGATTATTCAGAAGATATTAAAGGAAATTTCTTCGGTGAAGCTTCGGTTCTTAAAAGTAAATTGTCAAACCATTGTGTATTGAATGGGAAACATAACATCAACTTCTTTTTGATAAATAACCTGCTTTGGATGAAAACTGGTAAAAAGCAATGTAAATATAATTTCAGCATAATAGAAGGAGGAGTTCCAAGTGAGGGAGCCAATGCAGTGCAATAAATCAGTCCAAATGGGAGAATACTAGCAATTACTGAAAAGGCCAACTTAAAAAGGGTCTTTGAACTGATCTAAAAAGAGAGAGATTATCCTTGCAATCACTAAACTCATACTAACACTGAGGTTTTTATTCGCATAAAGTTTTTTTTAAAATACAAATACTTGTTTCATATGATTGGCAGTGCAATCAAATCGCATTTGTATTTGGAAACCTTTCCCCATCCAGACCCAACTATTCCATGGAAGCTGTTCCTTTCCCCAAATGGGAGTTACAGGGAACCTAATTCTTCTCAATAATGCAGTGATTAAGGAACACAATGGCACACAAAAATCCACCCATTCAGAAGTTACAAATCCAATCTTGTGCCATTGGTCTTAACCTTGTGGTCTACCGGCAGCTTAATTACACAAAGGAAATGATGGGGTGAGTAGAGAGGTTTGTGATGAAGTTCTCGGCATAAGGACCTACACATTACACACTCAACTTCATGTGTTTGTGGGGTTTTTCCCTCTCCTCCCTTTTTTTTTTTTTGGTTGGTTTTTGGTTGGGTTTTTTTGGTTTGGTTTTTTTTGTGTGTGTGTGTGTGTGTGTGGTGTTTTTTGGGGTTTTTTTTGCTGGGGTTTTTAGTCCATCTCTGCGTTTAATTTGGGAAACGCAGGAATG
The DNA here is from genome assembly GCA_013399855.1 of Oxyruncus cristatus. NCBI lineage: Eukaryota > Metazoa > Chordata > Aves > Passeriformes > Cotingidae > Oxyruncus > Oxyruncus cristatus. Next base: position 668,023 of record VXAY01003083.1, on the reverse strand, counting down.
TTCTGCAGGAAAGATTCCTGACTATTTTTATCACTCTTATTTTGCCTTTACATACATATATATATATATATATATGTATAACTCAAGCATTTGTTTCATGTTCTTTCATCTCTTTTTCCTGTGTTCTCACCATTGTAAATGGAAGAAATAACAGAGCCACGGGAGTCTGCACACATCTATTTCTCCACTCGTCCTCCCTCTATTTTTGACCTGGCTTCCGTTTGAAATCCCACATGGCATTTGACACAATCTTGGAAAGCTCTTGAGGCTCAGGTTGAAAAATGATTTAAAGAAAACACATTAACTTTTCAGGAACAGCAGCATTTTCTGTGAGGCTCTTCAAACCATTTTTCTTCTGCAGCACCCCTTGTTGGGCTGCCTCCCTTACCTCAAGAGCCACTGGTTTTCTGATGTCCTAAAATTGCTATTGCCATCCAAACTCTCCTGTTTTGTTACACAGAGACATATATATATATATATATATATATATATAATGATTGAAATGCACTGATCACACAACTTCCAGTGGGCACAGCCTCTTGAAAAGGCACAGTTACAGAAAGTTCAAGGAGATAGATTTTCGTGGGGCCTGAAAAGGCACTTCAGATAATACTGATCAAACTGCAGTAGAACTAAAACCCACCCAAGTCCATGGTATTTTCTTATATTTAATTTAAACCTCCATTCAGGTTTTACATCTCCTCCTCAGTTTTTCCTCTCTAATAGTTCAGACCAGCTCTCAGTTGCTAAGGAAGGAGTGGCTTTAGGAGAGAAATGTGGCACAGACAGCACAGTTAAGGAGACTCAGCTACACTCAGTTGCTGCAGCCAAAGTGACGTTAGAAACAAGATACATCTGTTTAAAGGAGGCATGATAACTCCAGAACAACTACAACAAAAGGATCCAAATCCATCAGATCACGAGACCAGGATACAGTTTTCCAAATCCCATCTATGGGACAGCAGATCTTTAATAAGACAAAATGGTTTTCCTGGTTATAATCCAGTTCAAACAGCATTCAAACTATGAGAAGGTCAGACAGCATGATCACATAAACCTCTTCCAGTTTTATGATCTATGACCTATAAAACTGAATCTGAGATGACTGAACAAATTTCAGGTCACATATAAACTCAAAAGTGCTATTTTCTTTTTACACCCCCTCAGCCTATTTCAACTCCTTGACTTATTCTAGAACCTGCCCTTGTCCCCCAAGGGTATCCTGGTGTAGGATCAGACACCGTGTCAGGAAGGCTGATTTGGAAACTGAATTCCTGAGGGATGGGTCACCTGCTGACCATTTCCAGCAACTCCAAGGGGAGCTACAGAGGTCAGAAGGATCCAGCTACCAGGCTGAACAACACTGGGAATTTCACTCACGGGGACTAACTGGAAATCATTATGGTAAGTTACAGTGAAACACTAGTTCAGGATTTCGGCATTTGAGAGTTTCGCTGTCTGCTCCCAACCTGACCCTTGATCTGCATGTTTAGCCCAACAGCATGGATTTCACCAGAATTTCTGAGGATTGTACAACCCACACAATTACTTAATTTCTCACTTCACAAAACATAAACCTTACTCTTTCATATACAAAAATACATTTCATTTTTGTGCCCAATCAGAGCAGCTACCCCTGGCATCCTCAAATCATTTTTTTTTTTTACTTGATTGTGTTTTATAGACTTATTTCTTTTTTTAATTCAGTGGCTTGCACTAGATCTGTACGTGGCCTCTGATTTTACTCAGCTGTACAGCACCTCAGAGCTGTCAAGCCAGTGAAAGTTATTAAAAAAAACCCAAGAGCAAAAAAACCACTACCAGTGGCAGATCATCCTCAAATCATTTCTGACCCAACTCCATTATGAAACAGCTCTGATGACAGGAATGTCACCAAACATTCTGATGACAGGAATGTCACCAAACATTCTGATGACAGGAATGTCACCAAAAAAAGGACAGTTCCCAACTGCTGGACACAGTGGTCCCAGCCCAGGTGTGGAGAAAGCATTTCTCCTGAAAAGGAGCCAGTGGACTAGGAGAAAGCTAGAGGGCAGATTTGGGGAAAGCAGGAGCTGGGAACTCTGGAAACACTTCCAACCATTTGGGTCTGAACATAAAGACTGGGACAAGTCTCAAGCACGTAGCAATTCTCCCCCTTTCTTTCCACTCTTTCCCTACCACCCTCCCAAACAGCTCAGGCATCTCCCTGCGTGACCTGCACCCTGGAGTTTTTTGCCTGAGACCAAAACTAGCTCAAGGGCACTGACAGCAGCCTGGGATTCCTCTGGTAGGTTATTTTTGGCTCCATTACAAGGCTCTTCTGGTTCAGGCTGCAAAATAAACTCTAACAGGAGTAGCTGTGGCAGCCGTTGCCCACCTGGCATGTGGCAAGGACATGCTACAGACTGGTTTACAAAACCAGGCCAAATCACTCTGAAAACGAGCTGTATTTATATCAGCACCTACCTATGGCACCAGTTCTCTCCTTACTTCCCTGCTCAAAATTTCAAGCAAGCCCAAGAAATCACAGGCAGTGACCACACCACTACATAATTTGCACTAGTCCCATGTTATGTACACAGAATACACCAAATTCCAAGGCCAAGACAAGTCAGCTTCTGAAAATAAAGTTTAAACTTTGAAATAAATCCAGTTACTGTTTTGCCCTAATACACACAGAGAAATAAATAACTTTTGATCAAAGGGAAAAAAGGAAAGTACTGTAAGTTTTTCAAGCTCTGTCCTACATTTCAGTATGGAATTACATTAACACACAATTCCCAGTTTTCCAATCTGTTTGTTACCACGTAGCAAGACTGAGCACAGGAAATTCTATTTCTTGCAACCCTTCAGAGAAAAACAGATAAATAATAGCAACAAATTTATTTCATACCAATCAGTAACTGTTTCCTCAGATGTCATTAATGTAAAGGAGTATTTTTCTATGGGCATGAGAAATAATTATTAATTTAGCAGAGGTATCTGAGAGAAACTGCAAAAGCAACATAAGATTATGACACTCTACCAGACAATATGCACTTAAAATGTGAGAAATGAAGATCTCAGTATTTTTGCCATCCTGATTACACTAAAATCATGCTTTTTTCCACCTTAAATACAGTCTAGCACATGAAACAGGTTAATGTTACTCACAAATGACAAATATGATACATGTTTCTGTCCCTTTTGCTTCTATTAAGTAACGTGATAAAAATAGAACAAGTCTTTTCACGCCGCCGACGGTTTTGTAGATTTTTTTTCTTTGATTTCCTGCCTTTTCTTGTTTCTGCTCTTATCTGCCTCAGAATGATTTCCCCCAACCTGAGAAGAATTCTGCAGGCATTTGATTGATGAAAACCAAAATTACTAAACAGTTCCCCAACCCAAAATAAATCAGTCAACAAACAGAATATTCATTGGGCTGGCCAGCATTTAATAGCAACACTCGCAGCTGAAAAACCAAGATTGCTGACCTCAATCACTCTGATCTAATTAAAGAAAACGAGTTAGAAAAGCAGTTCTATCACAAATCAACTCATATCCCTGTGTGTTGAAATACCTGTTCTGCTTATTCTATGACAAAATATGTGTTTCCTAAGATGTTTACAGTCACAATGCCAATAAAAAAAAATATATTTTTACTCATATTTTTACTGAAAAATATTTTATTTAAGAGCGATTTCCCTAGGTGGAATATGCATACAGCCTACCATATTAGCAGATTTTCAATGTTATAAATATAAAAAAATCCATGTGAAAGCACAGACAAACCATCACATACACATATCTCTGCATAATTATAGAGGAATACAGGAACTCTGACTTGAAGCCTAGCAACAGTATCCAAGTATTAGTTAGTCTGCTAATCAACTACCAAAAACTCACACACAAGCTCAATGTGTTTCATTTTCCTAAAGCAAACAAAAAATAAAACAACAGAATCCTATTGCTTTTTGCTCCAGAGCTGCTGAAGGATAAGATGCACAATATAAAACAAACCTTGTTCACTTGAAGAAGAACAACCCATGTCATTTAATCCATGTGAAAATTCATCTCATCACAAAGGACCAAGGCAAAAGAGAGCTTTAAAAATAGGTTATCCAAGCCAAAGGATTATCAGCTTGCAACATACTTAATATCTGCCTATCTGTACCTAATGAAAGCTTCAATATTCTTACATATATGATTGGGTTTTGTGCCTCCATCCTATAGAAGCCATAGTAAATTCTGTATAGCAAATGCTTCCTAAATCTGCTGTGCTCATTTACTCGCAGACAGCTGCAGGCTGGATGAAAACAATCAGGGATTAACTTTTCTATTCATCACATCTTTTAATCCACTACTTTCTCTTAGTTTGTAATAAATGAACACATAAAGTTAAATAAATTATAAGTGTGCTATAGCTAGTTAAAAAAAAAGTAGTTTTAAAGGGACGTTATTATTATTGTTATTAATGATGTGTAACTGCTGTACTTTACATCAGTATATGTAATAAGTTCCTCAGAGCAGAAAGGAACATGGAGCAATAGTCACTGAGATGCAACGAACTTCCGGGCTCCAAAGACTTCCAAAATAAGTGATAATTAAAATAAGCTACTTTGATGTTGTTATTACTCCTCAAAAAACTAATTTGAGGGGGGATGATGAACTGAAATAATCTGAGAAGCTGTGCTAAGCATTTCATACTGCTTGTAAAACAAGCTTCTAAGTACCTTACGGTAATAGGGTTTCTTGCTTTATGAAAAATACTATTGTAATTTGTTTCCAATAGGATTACTTTTTAAACGATATGGCAATTTTCAGTTACCTTTCAAACAGCTGCTGAGAGAACAAAAGGGATTCCTTCATAAAGACATTAACACAGTTAAATCTGGATCTCGTTTTCAGTCCTTTACTGGTATCCTTTGAATACTTTAGCTTGTATGTTTGTCTTGCACAAATGCATCATCCCTGTCTGAAATAAGAGAAACTTTCCTGTTAGTAACAGCAAGGTGGTTTTTATTAAACCACAGGAATCCCTTGTAAGGCTTTTATTTTCCCCCTCAGTTTGTTTGTGAAAACGGAAGCACCGAGTGAAAAAAAAAAAAAAAATATGGTTATCTGTGCTAAATGCTTTTCATGTCACAGTTTCAACAAACTGGTCACCCAGATTGCCTGGGATGGGAAGATGGACTGGCAATGGAGATGGTGGGAAAAGGAGCACAGTGGGAAAGAAGTGACTTGCTCAGAGAAGAAGGGAGAGGATGTGTGAGAGAGCCCACACAGCTTGGAATTTCCTGAGGGAAAGGTCAACATTTTTAACAGGTTGGAACCAGATTTTTATGCTGATACTGTGGCTAAGAGGAAGCAGGTTGTACAAAGCTCCAGTTTGATGGGAGACACAAGGGTTTACAGCCAAAAAGGAATTTAACTGCTCAGTGCAACCCTGCCTGGATGTTTATGTACCAGTCAGGCTGATGAGAAGAGTCCATGGGTTTGGGTTCCAGGTCTCCTCCTTCCACAGACTGTCCCTCATTTCATCATGAGCTTCCCCTGTGAAATTATCCAAGAGACAAAGAGCTGCACCCACCCAGCATGAGGATGTGAGAGGAATGAGGCTTTCTTCAGACTGAAGCAAGAACTGGGAGGGGAGGAGGGAGAACATCCACCAGCTCTGACCCCTAAATCAGAAACTTCGCTTCAAAATCTTCTGGTTTTCTCTTTTGGATACAACCCTTGATTCATTTTGCTTCTACAAAAGGGAAGCAGGCAGCCTTCATCTCTCTGACTAAACACGTTTGCTCACACTGGCCCTAAGTAGATGCTTTTATCTGGTGAGATCTGAGTGAAATAACACACCTTAGAAGAACATCCCTCTCTCACAGTCAGATGTCACATTACTCCATGGGTCACTGTTTTTACCTTTTTTGGCTCTAAAAGAAATATTTTTCCATTTTTCTTCTTTTTACAGAACCGTGAAGTCTTATGATTATTGCAAAGAAACTTATATATGCCTAATTTTTCAGAATTTCAACACACCTGTCTAATAAAAGTTAATTTAGTTTACGATTAAATTAAAAGAACAATCTCTATGGGATTTGATCTGTGGAACATTACTGGAAAGCAGCTTTGTGACTGCTGACAAACTGGGAGACACCCACATAATACCTTCTGCAATCAAAGTACCAGTGACTTCCTACAGCGGCGGTTTGAGACAACAAAATTATCTAAGAGTAGTGTTAATTAGCACATGTCAAAACAGATGGACACGGGGAGTGTAGCTCCTCAGAGATTTCAAGCAAATATTGTTTCCCATATTTTCAATACTCCAGTTTGAGGAATGTAAAAAAACTGTTTCTGTCACCAGATAAAACCTGCTCTTGAAACTATTAAGTCAAGTCCAGCCTCCAATCACCACCACCAATAAAACACTCACACCCTTAGGACAACACACCCAAGTAAGGAGGTAGCTTGGTTTTGAAAAATAAATATTATTGCCACTTAGTTGTGTATTATGCTTGCATTTAAAAAAACATTTATGGCTAAAGTTACTGTGTATGAGGATCACTAAAAGTTAAAAGATTATTTCAGAACTTTCGCAAGAGCAATGTGGAATTTTGCCCAATGAATCAAGAGTAATGTGGAGTTTTCCCCAAACCCTCATTCCAACGAATGCTATCAGGAATAATCAAGAATATCATTGACAAGCTGACTGTGAAATGACTGAACAGCTCATCATCTACAACCTTAATCCTCCACAGACAAGAGATGCCCCCGCTCCGAAGCCGCACATATGTCAAAGCGTTTCCCACAGTTGTAGCTTATTATTAAATGAGTCTAAAATAGTTACAAAATACAAAGTGATTACAGTTATTAAACGAGCCTAAAATAATAACAACAAGGTTTAATGAGCTGGTTGGATATCAAAATTCAGTATCTAACCAAAAATGCGCTTTCTGGGAGATGAATTAGGAAACGTTTCTCAAGTGACTTGAGTGTGATCTGTCCTCATCTCCCTGAGGATACTCCTCAAGCTTCATGCTATTCCTTCCCCCTCTGCTGCCTCTAAGGAGGTACATTGCTCAAATGATACATGTTGGAATACATCCAAAACTCTATGGATATAGTGGATAACCAGACAAGTATGAGAAGCTAAAGCCAGCTTGTTGGAAGTTGAAATGCTGACATCATTCTGCACATTCATCATCACACTAGCTCTCAGGTTTTCTGCTCAGGATTTGGTTCTTTGATTTATTTTTTTTTTTTTTTTTAACTGGGAGACATTCCAGAAATAGACATTTTGATGACTCCACTTCTTTTTTTTTTCTAAGAGTGGTAAATCTTAAAGGAAAAATGTCCAGCTAACTTAAATTAGGTAGGAGGAAATAACTTAATATTTCATCTTTAAGACAAATCTACTGATTTAAATAGTTATGCTCAATCCACCACCATCTTGCAGAAAAAAAAATGCAAGTCAATCACGGAAGTACCAATATTTCTACTTTGCAGTGGAAAAGTGAAGGCATCAGGAAAATTTGGAGACCATCAAGAACCAGCAGGGCAGAAATTAAGGGAACATTTGAGTCTAAACAACTATTTCCTTTCATTTAAACATCTTCACAGAGTCATAAAAGCATTAGCCATATGCACATATAAACAACAATAAACTGATCAGGAATAACTGATTTGGTTTTAGTTAATTTTTTACAGATTATTAATAAATCCAGAAGGATGAAGAATTCTCACATGGAAAGAAATTATTCCGCTATCCCAGGGAAAAAAACTTTCAAACTCACTATGAAATTTGTGTAGAAATTATGACTTTGATGCAATGTGCCCTCGGTTTTCTGAATGCGCTGAAAGTATCACAGAGCTTCAAGAATTCCCATCACCACACAGAATTTTTAATTATATCCCTGTAGATCATATGCAACTAGGAAAGGGAATGGAAAGCGGTCCTTAATCCAGAGCAATTCTTAATCTTAAATTTCATGTGAGCTGGCCTAATTCTCCATATAAATTAAATTACTATCAAGTTACAGATTTGCATCACAGAGTTAGAGCAGACTACACAGACCCTCCTGCTTCAAAAGAAATGCCTTTTTTTTGTTCAACTGCGGGATGTTTCTATGAAACTTTAGTTTGCTTTGATGAAAGCATTTTAAATCATTTTTATGAAACTGTATTAGGAATCGCTTTTGTCAAACTTGGTTTTATTTAAATGGTGAATCCCTCTATGTAAGAAATCTTTAAAGAGCCTTAAGGTTTTCCAGTGAGGGGCCTTTAATGCCTGTCACTACCCTCCAGCCAGTGTCACTCAACAAGCTCCATGACAGTAAATGTTTTCATGGATATGGAGAGTTGGATTCCGCCATATATTTATTTAATTGTAGGGAATCATCTTTCTCCATCTTCTTCTGACCAATTATTCCTACTGAAAGCTGATTTTGGGTGATGCCAAAACAGCCCGCAAGAGCCCATTTGGCTTGTCCAGGTATGTGGGTGTGTATTTAATCCATTACAAACTAAAAAGCATCTACCATTCTTATGCATTACCTATCAAATTTTCATTTTCAGAGCATATTTTGAAAACATTTCAGCTTTTTCCCCCATCTTAATTTTTTTTTTTAGATGAGTTTCTTTTAAAACCTCCCTGAAATTATAGTTGTCATCAGCCCTGTAGTCGAATCTCACATTTGACATCTTTGCAAAATCCTGGCTTAAACATGTGGAGCTTATTTGCAGCAACTGTAAATATTTTGCTTACCAATATCAGCTTCCCTGTGATTCTTGATATATTCAGCAAGCTCAAAATTTCCAGCTATTATAGCCACCTAAAGGATTGCAAAATAGGTACAATTAATATATCGCCATCACTTCCTAAGGAGGAAAATAAACACGTTATAGGACCGGAAAAAAACATCATGCAAACATATTCTCATTTTGCAAAGTGGATTAACTCTGTATTGCTTCTACTCTGCAACAACATTGAGAAATTATATCTTAATCTATTTGTAAGAGCACTGCCAGTCCCCAGCTCCCCATTTCCCAGGAATGCTGTGCTGGTGGGAGCCTCAGGAGGCTGCTGGAAGAGCTGCTGCTTTTCATGTCGTGGCAGTCCAACCCAGCAGTGAACATTAAACACAGCATCCCCAAAACTCTGGGAGCTGTATGGATGTATGGGGAGTGCTACAGGAGCAGGCTTGGAGAGGCACACTGAAGATATTATTTCCCTTTAACTGCTCCTTCCTCACCACTTACCTGAACAATAAAAACAGGAGCTGAAATGCAAAGCACATGAGATAACCAGGGAAGAAGTACCAAGAACTACAAGTATTCAGGTACCAGGAAGACACCAAAAAAAGACTGAGAGAAACTGGTAAAGTCATGCATGGGTTTAGGGTTTAAATCAAAACAAATCAAGTTCTAAAATCACAAGTTTCTTTTTCATTTATTTCCTGGTGGTTGTACTTCCTGATGTGTAACTATATATTGAGAATTCTCATCTAAATGGACTTAAAAAGAGAAACATCTCCACTGCGTGATTTGATTACGCCATTGGTGCCTCCTCACACTGTCTTCTCCTATTTTTGCTGGCCTTTTCTGGCCCTGTTTTGCAGCTATCAGATGCTGTCCTCCTAATGGCTCTGTGGTCGATGTACAAGGTATTTGTTGGGCTCACCTTTCCCATAGAAACTTTACCTGCA
>VXAY01003083.1:626181-658326 GCA_013399855.1 Oxyruncus cristatus | reverse complement strand
AAAATATATATATATATATATATATAAAAAAAATCCTGCTGTAGGATTTTCCTGGATACAGGGCTGTTGTTCAAACATGAGAAATTAATGAAAGCTCAAGGAAATTCCCGAGCTGGTGACCAAGAAAGATCTTCTGCCTGCTTGTGCCTCTCCACAAATCTCAGGGACGAAGAATCATGCAAAGGAACACCTAAGTGCTGGAATGGTCTTAGGGAGGTTTATGAAGTACAGTTAACGTAATATCTTTTAATGTAACAAGCATCAGATCTTATTTCTGCACTCAGCACAGGAAATTGAACGGACAATTTTATTTACCAGCAACCAAAACAAACTAACGTGGAATTCCTTGAGAAATGGAGGCTTTACACACAAGCAACAACCTGGAGACGGAAAACCTCGGCCATTATTTCATGTAAGATTTTGCAAACTGGCTTTAAATGATAGGCTCAGAGCAGGCTTAAATCAGGAGTCACGGCCATTACACCCATTTCACCCGCAAATCAAAGAATTACACATACAGAAAACACATGCGCTTCTGTCACAGCTTCGGAAAGAGATGTCGGAATTTTTTTCCCTAGTCTCCCGGGTTTTTTCCCGCTTTCCCCCACCCCGCATCTCTTTCTTCTGGGATGGGGGGAGCCGGCGAAGGGGTGCGAGAGGGAGCGGAGCCGCGCACGCCGGAACGCGCTTGTCGGGGGCGCGGCTCCGGAGCCTTTTGTTCGCAGGTTTTTGGGGTTTGTCGGCCGAGCGGACGGAGCGGGGATGGGGCGGGGGGCGCTCTCGGCCGCCTCCTTTTCTTTTCCTGAGAGGAAGTGTGCGGTTGGGTTTTTTTTTCCCCAACGGGACGCATCGCGGAGAACGACTGAGAGAGGGACCGACCCATCTCAGAGCGAGGGATTCTGCCTTCGGGACTGCCCGTGGGAAAAAGGACTCTCTCACTGCTGGCCGTGAAGCCATCGGTCGCTGGGTGCTGCGGGCACAGGTGCCTGTGAGCAGCTGCTGAACTGCCAGGACAGTCCTGCCTCTCCCCCTCCCTTCTCCCCGCCCCGCCTGGGGAATTGGGACTTGGTTTTGTTTCTTCTGAAAGTTTCTGATTGCACCGTTTGTTGTTTATGCAGATTTTATTAATAAAAGGCTGTTCTTTTCCTTTTCCACTCTTCCACCTGAAGTTTCTCAATTTCTAGGTTGTAATCTTGTTAAACTGAGCCAGCTTCTCATTCAGCACCAGATTATCTGCAGTACATCTCCTTCTGCCTTTAGTGAGTCTCATACTCTCTGCAGGGCTCAGAGTGAACTTTCCATATATCCTACCACAACTGGGAGAAGTCCCATTGAAACATAGGATTATGATGATTGTTTGCACGGGTGCACTGCCTTAGAAAAAAAAAAGAATTCACTGAACTACTTCTAAATCAAACTGCATGGGATTACCGTGAATCCTTTTTTTCCTGCATCTCTAGAAATCCTTGCAGAAGGACCCAGATTGAAACAAATGGTTTCAAACACGGTGATGTAATTTCTGATTCTGATTTTGGACTAAGCAAGTAATAATTGGTGTAAAGAGGGACAGACTGATTAAATTTGGGTTCTAAAGTCTACCAGATAGTTAAAGTACAAGACTTGTATACAAGTATAATACAGTACCAGAAAAACTTTTTTAGATTACCACACAAAGTTTAAAACAAACAACTGAACATACCATTTATCACATTCATGCCCTGAATCCAGGTCTTCTCCCAATTTCTTTTTAATGTTTTTCAAGTTACATCTTTTTCCTTGGCAAATTGTTTCTTGTTCCATTGAAATTTTCTATCTAATGCAACGGGTAAATGCAGCGATTTTGTTTTCATTTTAAGCGTATCTATTTCATGGCAAAAATTCCATTCCACATTTGTCTGTCACCTAGGAATTATACTCAATACACTCGTATTTCTGTTCTACAATAATCCTCAGCAGCTATGACCACGGCTTGTGCAATATGATTTTTGTCCTTTAAATAACACATGTATAATGTCACCATACTTACTGGTGAAACTAATGTAATTATTTTTTCAACGCAATGTTAGCAGTAATGAAATACTTCGCTTTGGGCACTTCTCAATTGTGCTACATCAAATGTTGATGGATTCCTGGGAGGAAAATGCATTACAATAAATCAATAACACTGGTTCAACTTAATCCTGCCACGGATTTTAGACTGCACTTCTTCTTAGATATGTCACAAGACTCGTTCATATCATGATATCTGCAGAGATCAGATTATTGCCCTGACAAGTTGTGGCTGCACCCCATCCCTGGAAGTGTTCAAGGCCAGGTTGGGTGGGGCTGGGAGCAACTTGGGCTAGTGGAAGGTGTCCCTGCCCACGGCAGGGGGTTGGAACTGGATGGTCTTTCAGGTCCCTTCCAGCCCAAACTATTCTGTGATTCTATGATTCAGCAATCAGGGAGGTCAGAGACAGGCAAGGTTGTGCACTGCTACCTCAACCATCTGAAAATTACTATTTTAACCACTACTAAGCCAACCTTCATTCCAGGAACTACTCCAGGAAGAAACTGCTTCTCAGCACTGTTAACATACCATTTTCTGGCCCCCAGTCTCCTCTGTACAGCCCTAAAGTGCAACTCATGATTCTCCCTGGCAAACAGCACTAGGAAAGCAACAGCAGAGCTGTACAAATGCCCTGTCTTGACCTCCACGTTCTGCAGCCTGGCTTGGTTCAAGTTCACAAAAGCAACATTTGGGTGTAGACCTGAGGTTTTCTCTGCATTATAAGCGAACTGTAATACCTCTCTTCGACATTACCCCTAATTAGCACATAAAATTCCAATGGGGAATTCAGCAGCGACAGGCAGCTTGTGAGACAGCAGCCACGCTACCCAAATGAAAGAGGTTTTGATACAGAGCAGATTTTAAACCTCAAGTATAAACATGCTCTTCAAGTGATAAACACGTTTTATTACTTGGGAGAAAAACAAAGCAAAACAAAACCCCCCCAAAAAAACCAAAAAAAACAAACAAACAAAAAAACACACACACACCAAAAAAACAAGAGAAAAGATATTTCCAGATAACTAAGCTTGACAGGGAATTGTTCCTGTGCTTGCTTCTGAATCAAGCAATGGATTCAGCAAGGAACCATTTTTCCTCAATTTGATTCACTTCAATTGGCTACAAACAGTATGCAAAATCGAAGCAGCAAAATGAAGGGAAAATATGTTAAGATCTAAAGAAAGCAAGAAGAAGCTAAAAAGTAGAAATATTCCCTGGCATGACATCAACGTACTTCGCCTGAATTTGATGGGTAAAGTGTGTGGGAGAAAGTGAAGTCAGAGAAAAATCGGAAAGACACAAAATTACACTCATTCCATTTGTACAGTTTCAAACTACAAAGCACAGCAACCACAGCCCCCTTTCCATCCAAATGTATCTTAAATGCATCCAAAGTTATAGTGTGTTCAAACAAAAATATGAGCATGAATGCATTGGGACAAGTGAATGGCCTTCACAAGATCCAGGGCTTGAACCCAATGAAGGTGGTGTAAATCCTACCCTTGATCAAGATGAAAATTAAATCAGAGACTAACTGAAGTTCTATATTTGTACTAAATTTCTTTGTACTTTAGAAAAAAAGTAGTAATGTAGAGTCTTGGCAGAAAATACTGGAGTTTGATTCCCTCCATGCTTCAGAATTTACATGGTTTTAAATAGCCATATTTTGCTTTTCAGGATGTTCTGCAGACAAGTGCTAGATTTAAAATTGAGAGGTTATGACAGGAAAGAAGGTTTTGTTTGAGGTTTCTTTTGATCACAAGACATCTCCTCTTGGCAGTGAAAAAGTAGCACAAGCAGCAAAACTGCAGTGAAAGTTTGTTTCCAATTCCAGGAGGAACTGGATTCCAGTCATCAAAATGCATCACATGGGTGTTTATGGACATGAAATATCACCATGAAAGGCTGGAGGTAGCACTTTACAACTAGAGGCTATCCACGGACTCTGATATGCTGAAGCTTCAAAAATTGCACCTTTTTTTAAAACTGCACACACAGCAGTCTTGCCATAATTCAGGTTCTTTCATTCCTGCAGCAAATGTCCTCTCATTTCGTCCTTTTGACACTTACCTTACACCAAAAATCTGCGTGTCCTTTGTCACGGTATTCTGCAAACCTGATACAACCTGCATATGCCTCTTATTAAAAAAAAAAATAAATAAAAAATCACTCACATGCAATTTCCACTGAAAGCTGCTGCTTTTTTTGCCCTGTTCTTAAAGGGTGTCTGTACTTTGCATCAGCTCCAGAACCAGAAGGACTTCACCTGCAGTCTCCCAGCACGGTGTCAATCAAAGCCCAGCAGAAAAGCCTGACTAAGTAGTTCAAGCACAGTGCTTTTAAACCCAAACCAGGGTCCCTCTCTGCTGCAGACATTTGATTGGGATCTCTGCCATACCCTACTGTACAATACAGAGAGCAGAAATTATCTTGGGGTGGTGGGTTTTTTTAATCATCACTAGAGGCAATTTTGTATGAATGAGAGTAACCAAAGTGAATCATTTATCAGCTCCCTCCCAAGTTTAATTGACCCCACTAAGGCTGTTAGCGTGGTTACCTAATTATTAACAAATTACCTTTGATAACATACACAGCTGACCTGAAAAAGTATCTCCACCTTCAACAGGGAAGTGAGCAGAAACTAAAGTTAAGCAGGAAGATGAATCTTAGGAGGAGGTAAAAGTAAAGCTGAGGGAGGAAGATGGATCTTAGTAGGAGGTAACTTATGGAAAACAAAAAGAAAATAGGGTAAAACCATGCTGCTGGACAGTGCCATCACCTCCTATTTCCACCATACTCTGTCTTCATAGTGTCACTGTGGCAAAAAATGATGGAATCACTGAACCAGGTCACAGCTGAGACACACTGAGGCCTGCGAAGCACAAAGCCGCGGGGTTAACAACTCACCGGGCGAGGCACTGGAGCGGAGACAGGAGCTGGATGTCACTGTCAGGGTGTGTAACACAGAGCAGGACTGCAAACTTTGTGTTCACACAGATATTTGCTCTGCCTCGGCACAAGCCAAGCTTGTCACATTCCCCCGGCATCTCACTCACCGTCTCACAGACAGATGTTTCCTTCAAACGATGCAACTGGTTGCAGTGCCTCACTCTCTGTCATGCCAGGCAGCACCAGATGCTCTGCTGCCAATTCAAGGGAAGAAGGGAAGGAGTTTAATTGACACTTGGTGAGTTGCTACGGGTGGTAACTAAGGGACAGCTCAGCCGAGTAGAAACTTGAATGAATGAAGCATCTGAAAAAAAAAATAAATGGGGAGCAGGCAGGACAGGGGAGCATCCCAGGATTGCTAGTCCAGCCCTGGACAGGGAATGACACCCCCAAAACTGGTGAGGCACCTGAAGAAGGGGTCTCTTTCTCCTGGCATAACATTATTCTCAACCCTGGCTTTCTGATACTCACATTCCCTCTGGATACAGGCACTGTTTAAGTTGGCTTTCGGAAGTCAATTCAGAAATTAAACACCTGAAGCATCTGGTTAGCTCTGCTCTCCTGAATCTTATTCCCCAGAGACATTTAGTTTAAATAACGGCAAATAAAACTACTTTGTGTGTAAACAGTGAAACCTGCCAGATGTCCCATTACAGGTTTCAGTGTGACAGAGTTTCACGATGTTTTAAGACTCTGGATCAGAGATAAGTAGCACTGACTCACCAACTCAGCCTCATAAATGCAGTTCTCAAGATATCAATTTACTTACACTCAAGTATTTTTTTTTTTTTGATCAAGGTTAATGCAGGGTTTTTTTCCTTTTGGGAAACTGGAAATTATGTATACACTTTACCTGGCACTAACCTTTCACAATTGATTTTTTCCTGCTCTTTAAACGTGTCACAGGTAGAGATTATATTAAATTCGAGCATGATCTTTGTAGCCTGTTAACAACTACAATTTTAGAGCTCTATGGGTTAGTCCCTGAAAGGCAAAACCCAAGACCAAATTGTATTATCACTCTTTGGAACAAACTGCTCCACCCAAGGAGAAAAAACAGTAAAAAAGACAGAATTTGAAGTTGCCCCCTCCTAAACCCAGGTAATGAACTTTGACAAACTTTATACATGGGACTGAGGAGAGTATCCCTTAGTTCATTTATGTTTCACTCAGTCCAGGCTGCTGCACATGCTTAAATCTTAGACCAGGAGAGACCTAAAGCTCTGAAATGTGTTGCCCAAGTGGGGAGTGGAGGGAGCTGTTTGGGCTGCATGGCTGTAGATGCATTTCACAGTAAGCACATAAATCAGCACTCTCCAACTGCTTTTTCTCCCCCTTCTCTTCTTTGCAAACAATTTCCCTTCCTGAGGAAATTACATTTTATTATTCTTTCCTTCAGGACTGAGGTATGCACCCTTCCCTTCTCTCTGCTACCTGGCAGTGCTTATTAAATGATGGTTTTTCAAGAGCTTTAAATGGCAATGAGTTCAGGTATGTTGCTGTACATTAAAGGAGGTAACTCCATCCCAGGACAAAATGTGACTTCAGTCAGTGGAAATGCAGATGGACAGGAAGCTGAACGTGAGCCAGAGTGTACCCAGGGGGCCAAGAAGGCCAGTGGCATCCTGGCCTGGATCAGGAACAGTGTGGCAGCAGGAACAGGGAGGTGATTCTGTCCCTGGACTCAGCGCTGGTGAGGCCACACCTGGAGTGCTGTGTCCAGTTCTGGGCCCCTCAGTTCAGGAAGGACATTGAGGTGCTGGAGCAGGTCCAGAGAAGAGCAACCAGGCTGGTGAAGGGACTTGAGCACAAGTCCTATGAGGAGAGGCTGAGGGAGCTGGGGTTGTTTAGCCTGGAGAAGAGAAGGCTCAGGGGAGACCTCATCGCTCTCTACAACTCCCTGAGAGGAGGTTGTAGCCAGGTGGGGGGTTGGTCTCTTCTCCCAGGCAACCAGCAGTAGGACAAGAGGGCACAGGCTTAAACTCTGCCAGGGGAGGTTTAGGTTGGGTATTAAGAAAATTTTTTTCACAGAGAGAGTGATCAGGCATTGGAATGGGCTGCCCAGGGAAGTGGGGGATTCACTGTCCCTGGAGGTTTTTAAGATGAGACTGGATGTGGCATCAGTGCCATGGTCTGGTAACCACGGCAGGGTTGGATCAAGGGTTGGACTTGATGACCTCAGAGGTCTTTTCCAACCTGGTCGATTCTGTGATTCTGTGACAGACAGGCTACTCTGAGGTAAATCCACACTACATATTCCCATCTTCAGTGGGAGCTGCAAGAAATAAGTGATACAACCCCACAAACGAGGCTATAACCATAAGACTCTCCAGAAATCACTTTCCACTTAAACCACAGACTTCTAAAATTACAAAATACTTCGTGTTCTACTGAGGACTATGTTTTTATAACAATGAAGAAACTCCACTCCAGCAGCCACAGCCATTATGCAATAGGATTCACTATCCACAGAGACAGATGAGGAATTAACACCAGGGAATTTAGAAGGAATGCTTGGGATCACTGCCTTAATTAAAAGACATCCAGAAAGGCTCCTCCATGTATCATAAGTAAGATGTGGATTTTTAATATTAAAAATATACAAAGTGTTGTAATTCTTAGTAAGCATAAGTTTCCAGACAAAAATCCTACCAACAATTCTGCAAGAGCTGCAATATCAATATCAAGCAGTGATAATCCAACACCAAGGCAATCCCTAAACCATTCCATTATAACCACAACCTTTGGAGCTGGATAATTTGATATGAAAATCTAACAGTGTTTCCTGTGGGGCAATGAAAAGGCAACACAGTTCAACTTATTTCTTTTCTACTGCGCCCTCTTGAAAGCAAAGCTCTTCCTAATAAAATGAAGATGTAAAGACTATTTGGAATCTGTAGGCACTTTGAATTTTGTCACATTGTACCAGTCATCCACAAGGACACGAGAAAGTTAAATTTAGGTTGTTCCCATGTATGTCTGAGCCTGACCATACAGCACAAAGCACTGGGAGGTTCCATCCCCAATAAATAGTGACATAAAACCACCCCACACGCTCTGCAGACTCCCCTCCCCCCCAAAAAAAACCCCCTTAAATGTATGTGCTTTAGTTGCTCTCATACAGGAAAAGCATGCAGATTTTACAGCTCTCTTCAGTGGTACAGATGGAGTGCAGTTTGGAAAAGCAAGAAGCAATCTGTGTTCCAAATCTCTTTTCCATAGGTGTGGGAGAAAAATGCATTGATCAAACACTGTTGACTCCTTACGCAATTTTCAGAGAGCTGCCACATGAAAGTATGTTTATTTATTGAAAAAATACCAGAACGTATCTGGAACTCAGTTTCCTGAGGAAATTTCCTTTGTAATGCCTTAGCAAAATGTGACATTTTGGCAAACGTTGTTCTGAGCTCAGATCACAACATAAATTTCAGGTATTTTCCATTAGAGAAGACGTTAAGAACTCAAAATGGGTCTTTTCCTGAACCAGCTGGGAAATCCTATACAATTGTAATCTAAAATAGAAATGCTGAGTAATCACGAATTCTCTGTTTTACTTTGCAAAATCAAAGGGCAAAGTATCATCCCACAGTTTTGCAGTTGTATTGATTACAGGTGGATTTTTGACTTGGAGGCTACAACATTGTAAAATAAGATTCACAGAAATTTCTTGTTTCACCTCAAGCAAAATGCTTGATTAATACACTATTAATATCACTAATTCCCTCCCTTTATCTCACAGTGCTCCTAAATACTTACAGTATGGATGGCATGAGACATGACCTCAAGAAAATACCTATGCTGACATTATGGAGACAAACATTTACATTCACACTCCCAAACTTCCTTAAAAAACGATCAGTCCTGAAGTTGAGAAGTGGTACCTCTAATTAGAAATATGTCAGAAGCAAATCACTATTTTGAGAAGCTTATGGTTGGGAAATATTTTGTACCTAGTAAGATAATAATGTTTTTGCTGAAAATATATCAGAACTGAAAGGTTTTATTTTATAGAATGAAATTAATTTATAAATTTATTTTTACCCTTTCGAAGCTTTATTCCAGGTGTAACGTTTTCAAGTTTCAGTAAAACTCACTGAAATAATATAAGATAGAACAAAGAAAAGCAGTAAATTTTAATTTCTCTTTTTAAATAATGTCCAGAAAAAATTTATATTAGTTGCAGAAGTAACCCACATTCTCCACCAGGACAATAAAACGCTGACAATTTTCCTAAATTACTCTATAGTAATGTTATGAAAGTACAAGTAAAAAAATCATACTCAGCATTTTCCTACATCTTCTTTCCTGAACACAACTCTTAACACTTTTAATTAGATAATGTAACACAAGCCCAGTATTATGCATTTTGAAAGGAACTGTGTATATTAATATATCTGATGTCCAGCAGATGGCAAAATACCAGCAACCATCACCTTTAATCTTGCAACTTGATTAATTTAAACCCCAAAGTAATTTTTTTTTTCTTTTTTCTTTCCAATTGCCACTTCCTATTTCATTGGATAGCAGGATTAGCTTTACCTTTCGGATGTTTTCTGTATATTATCTGCTTGAAAGACAATTTCATCTTCATCAGTTCTCGATACAACAAAGCACAATAATGTTACTATCCTTTAAATAGTCCTTTGAAGACAGTTTCTTCCCCTCTGAAATTTTTTTCTCCCAGAGCATGCTGCTGCTACTGTTCCCAAATTTGCCAGCACATGTTAGCATACTGTGTACTAAAATCTCTTAGCAACAATATCTTAGTGTCTAACATTTTCCTTCTTCCAACTGTGATTCACAGAGCCATCTGTAGTCAGATATTGACATGCAGGGGCTTAAAATAGACACCTTGCATTTGCTCAACAACTAGTTTTAGCATCTGAAAATATAAATTATGGGGAAAGGGCCAATGTTTCTTTGAGGCTCATCATTCCCTTGATCATTTCAGCACTTTTTAAACAAAGGCTCGCCACAAGCACTTCACCTTAGTATTGAGGTCAGAGGATTCACACTTCCCCAGTGCTTTACGTAAGCCCTCCAAGATATCTCAATATCTTCCCTCCTGAGCACTGCCTCATGCTGCTACTCAGGCTATTTTTAATAGTAATCAAAGACTGGGTTTTTAAACTGCGAGAATTGCTACCAGCAGCACTAAGATCTAAGTGCTTTCCACACCCTTGGAGCCTCAGTCCGGTGGGTGGGACGAGGTCAATGCCTCAGCTGGGACACGACACAGGGTCTTCTGGAGCAGCAGCCACTGCAGGGAACGCGAGAATATCCCACACTCTGGTCAGGGAACGGAAGAAAATTTACAACCACAGCCTCCCAAGCGTTGCCTCTGCCTCCTGAAACTCTCGAAAAGCTTGCACTCAGGAAACAGAGCATCTTTTTTTCAGCTACAGCAAATTAACGACTGGTGGCAAAGACTTTGCATAATGCACGTTATTCGTCACAATGCAGCACGTGATTCTGTACAGCTTAAAACAATAGGGCTAAAATCAGGGAACTTCTATTAAAAATAAACGTAGTCGGTGGAATGCACTACATAGAATTACAGAATCACCTGTTGCAGAATCACAGAATATTCTGAGTTGGGAGGGGTCAACAAGGATCATCGGGTCCAACTCTTAAGTGAATGGCCTGTGCAGGGATAGAAAGAGGTGACAGTATGGCTTTGAAACCATCCCAGGTGTGAGGAACACACTTCCACCCCAGTGAAATTCAACAGGCTTTTATCCACTTCAAAGGAACTGGGATTTTACCCTAAATTGTTTTCAGCAATTAATATTTCAAAACCGAGCAAACACACAACAACATACAGCCAAAACCAGCTAAGCATTATCAAAAAAGTACACTATAAGCAAAAGAGGTCTGGCACATTTTCACTGTTAAAATGCTGGTTTTGCTTGCAAGAGATTTTACAGTCCCTCTGGGTCTTCTGGAAAACACTCACTAGCCATGAAATGGTGCCAGAGCTGATGAGTTTAGTGAATTCCAGTCGAAGTTAAGAGAAAGCAATGACACTGAATGACCTCCTTTTAGCCTCCTGCAGGGCTCTATACCGGACTGACACCTAAAATGCCTCTAGGCTGCCTTGCTCATTTTCCAGGCACCTTCCTATGATTTAAAAGGTAGAACACCTGTATTTTATTTTACGCTGTCCTTTCATGAACGTACACAACTGCATTCTTAAAATTTAACTACTCTTATGAATAACCCACAACTGGATACCTCAGCTTAAACCAAACCTGCATGGACACCAAGATGAAAAATATAAGTCCTTTCCTCACAACATGGGAGCAAACCACTCCTAAATCACCTCGCTCTCTAGGCTTTGAAATGCAAACTTGACTCCTAGGACAAAAGGATTCCTTGTTATGCAAGAACCAGCTTGACAGTAAGTGTTGAATTGAATATGGCAGGTCGAGTACAGTTACCACAAAACATGTCAGAAAGCAAAAAAGGGAACATGCAGGCAAATAACGTTCCAGGCCCAACCTCACTGCTTCATGATGTTCTTTTATTTCCTCCTCTTTCTCTAGGTGAGAAATAAGTCAGATTTTTAAGTTATCCTGCTTGGTACAGATTGTATTAAGCCTCCTCCATGTATCGGGAAATTTCATTTTTCTATCTGTTTTAAAAGCAGAGCAAAAACCTTCCTTCTTTCTGCTTCTCTGCTAAAATGCAACCTAGCAAGTTATTCTCAAGCTGGATGTGTTTTTCTACGCTTGGTTTTAATTATTAAAATTAAAAAAAAAAAAAACAACTAAGTGTGATACACACACATTTCCAATTACAGGCTCATTCCTTGGGAAAATCTAGCTCGAGCTGGAAAGAGCCATCCAAAGCCAGTTATTACATAATCCTCATTACTGCTACATGGGCAAGCAGCGATTTCAAAGGAGTATTTACTAAAAGCAGATAAAGCCAGGTTGCAGCATCAGATGAATCAGATGAGACTCAGCCAGCAACAAAATTGACTTAATTTTCTTCAGCCCCTCCAATAATACGCTAAATCAAAAAGCCATGAAACGCAATCTTCTTCTGCTGAACTCTCTTAGAAAAAGGCTGAGGACACGTGCTGTTTGCTGGATTGTGGCTTCCTTGACATCACAGGAGATGCAGGGCCGCAGGAAGTTCAGCTCAAGTGTTTATGGGTCTGTGCCGCTGAAGGGGAAAAGGCTCCCACCCTCTCAAGGCAGCCTTCCCTCATGGAAAAGCCAAAATGTGCCACTTCAGCAGCTTCTTCCCCAAACGCTCTCAGAAAATGTCTTCCTACTCACAGCAGGCAGTAGATACTGCCCACTATTTCGCAGCAAAAACTTTATGGGGTTTCGTTTTGCAAACACTTAATGACATGGTGTTGCTTCAACTGCTACACCAAATGGCTGAAAATCCTTTTGGAAAAAACCTTAGGCTAAAATGCATCAGGTTAATAAGATACTGCGATTATTTTACTTAATACATTTGGTGGATTCATTCCAAACTCTGTGGGTTAACTATAATAAAACCTTTGGAAGCAGTCTAGTAACAGTCAATGCCAATAACATACTCTGATGAAGATGGATATGGGATGGCAGCGCATGCCAGCTGCGTGCCATGAATGCTCTCTTCAAATGGCAGTGAAATAAGATGCTGAGTCTGTCCTAGAGGCACAGATCCTCCATTTTTATAAGCAACAAAAACTCACTTGGATGTTGCCAGAAATAACTGCCCAATTGTCTGCAGAGTCATGGAAAGAGAGGATCCCACCACATACATGACTGGTATTAGTACCTCAGAATGCCATGGTTTAAATTAAGATTGCACAAGTCTCTTGCACCTTCACCCATGACAACTGATCACATCTCAACCACGCACCAGCCTTTCTTACTTTGGGGCAAGAACTGGGACTGACCCTTACAAAGTAGTTGACTTGTTCCCTTTTACAGCTCGGTGTCAGTTGTTTCTGAGCTTTCAGAAACTTGGTGGGAATCCAGCAGATTGGCTCAGAGACACTGTTTTATCCAGGGAAATTGTACTGCATGTGGGAGCACCTGAGGTGTGAGAGCTGGACACCCCCGAGTGGGGAGAGAAAAGGCAAAAGGGGGAACAAAAGGGTCTTGGAACACAACACAAGAGATGGTCTCATGAAGACTCCTCCATAAGGTGGAGATAAAAAAAAGACAATCTGCAGTAAGTATTTTTAGGATCTCCAAGTGTGGCAATATTTTACTTTGCTCAATAAAAGACAATCATGATTTAATTCCTTTATGCTTTACCAAATTACTCCCATTTGGCTGCTCTTCTGGAAAAGGGTTAAGGCAAAGGTTAGGAGTGATGAGCCAGCACTATGCAAACCACACTGGGTCAAAGTGAATGGATTTAACTCCATTCTGGATCCCTATGTATCTTTCTGCTCCTGTATCTCTTCCTATAACCAGCCCTTCTCAAGTAAAAGTATCATAAAATCCTCCTAGGCTGAGGTCTGACTTTTCAAAAGTAGCATCAATGTCTTCAGAAGTATTAGTAGAAAGCATCTTTGCTGTCTCACGTTTTCAGCAAGAGTATGACATTGTGCTAGGTCATCTTCTTGTCACCATATATATATATATATATACACACATTTATAAATATATATATAAATATTGACCCTTGGTGATTGTACTTCATGTGCCAGTAAAGAGAAGCACCTGCCTAAGAGTTTGTCAATACTTCTATATTGACAACAGCATAAGATCTGCTGATGCTTGAGGTCACTTCTAATTTGCCATCAATGCACTTTCCTGTTGGAAGAGTTATTTGGAACATCCCTGATATTCTCAGAAATATTTCATTCGCCAGCTCTTCCCCCAGTACCCCAATACCGATTTCCCCTATAACCCAAGGAGACACCGTATCAGCACCACAAAGGCTGATGTGTACCTGAGCTCCCTAGGCAATGTGTATAATTCCCCCCAAAAACCCATTTTCTCAAAGAAGAACATGTGTTTCTCTGTATAAATAACACTTCAAGGTAAGGGATGAGAAACGGTATCATAATTAATCACTGCGTCTGGATATACGACCGTGACACCCCTCTTTTTATTACTGTTGTGTTAAGTATGTCTACATATATACGTGCCCACGTGCCTCTTTATTCTTAAAGGAAAATTCCACGGTTTGTACAGGGACAGTCACTGGTATAGATTTTAAAAATAAACCAACCAAAGTAAGCGTAAGTCAAATAAATTCCATTATTTGACTCAAAGCAGGACAAAAGCTGGGAGAAAGCTTAAAGTCTGACTAAAGGCAGAACGCATCCTGAGATCATAGCTATAGTTTTTGCCAGTAATACCCAATATTCATCACACAGGCGCTTCAGGAGAGGAATTAGGATGAAAATAAACATTTGGCAAAAACAAAGTCCTGGTGTTATTCGTATGTTCCGTTAACACATCAGTGACATAGTTTCACTTCATGAGAGAAAGCATTGCTTTATATTTGTAAAGATGCTTTTTTGAGGCACTGAGTAGAGGTTTTTCTTTTTAAAATTAGCTTTCTTACCCTTCAAAAATAAGTAAGACAAAAACCACCTGAGAACAACCTCTTGTCCTTTGCCTGTAAATTTCAGCAAAAAAAAAAAAAGGAGAAATCTAAAATTGCAACAACCTAAATCAAAGCTGGGATTTGGGAAGCCATTCCAGTGATATGCTGTGCTGGATAATAAGGATAACAAGGCTGTCTTTTCACAGAGCACCCGCAGGGCTGGGAGCACTACACACACACCCACTTTGGGACAGCCCCATCCTTCCCAGTTTCCAAGTCCAAGGCTTCAGCCCCACCATCATTACCCAGTTAAGACTCCCTGTTTTCACACAGTCTCTGTATCCCCCCCTTATATTATTTTCTTTCCTCTTCTGCCCCCGATGACTAACAATTTCCCCAAGACCATTTATCAACCTTCATCTTGCTCCATTCACTCTCCTGTTTTGGGCTTGGGCTCCCGGCCAGTCTTGTGTTGTCTCACCCATCTCCATGCTCCACACCGACTTATCCATTCCCAGTTGTGTCTGTCTATTGTCCCCCCAGGCCAGCTCAGCTTCCAAATCTGGAGTCTGGTTTTGGAGCCCCGGTATTTGAGTCAGACTCAAACCAGTTCCCAGTGCCAGGATTTAACAAGATCAACGACGGAGTGCAGGGCAATTAAAGAAACGAAAAGCAAACACCACACACAACAAGACACAACAGGGGAGATGGGACAAGGAGAGGTGGGTCAGCAGAGCTTTTCAGCAGGAGCAAAACAACACATGTTTTCCCTCACCCAGACTCTGAAATGGCTGAATCATTTTGGGTTTTTTTTCGAATAATGTCGCCTAAGACACCAGGCGCGGAACATTTCATCTCAAATGATTCAAACCTGGCAAAAATATGAGCAATTGAAAAATAGATGTGCAGCCAACACACTGAAAGGAACAATTCTACCTGCAGAAAATTGCTGCTCCTCCTGCCACCTATGTAATGTAAGCACATTGATTTTCCACGCTGGTTTGGGACAGCAAAGGGCAATAATAAGGTACATCTGAGAGACAAATTACTCTCAGGTGCAAACCCTGCCACTACAAGATGTCACTAAATGCCACCTCAGTATAGTTCTGTATTTTTTAACACATTTGCTTTAAAAACACTAATTATTAGTGCTATTGGCTAAAAGAGTGCTTTATAGCCTGTATAAAAACATATAAGTTATTCATACAGAGCTGCTGCTCACTAAAAGAAAAGGGAAAAACATGGTAAACGAGGTGTATGTTCATTTTAACTCAAAAACCAGAACTACAAAAGCCTGTAAACACTGCAAAACTGAGATTTCTGAGCTACTGGATTAATGTTTGACAGAGAGACAAATTTTTTTACACTAGGAGCACATGAAATGTGGAAAACTAAGTAGCTATGGACAGTGATAGGGTATCGTGGCTTTTCTGAAAGGATATTTGGGGAGGTTTTACTAATAAAATAACATGCAAGGTACCTAGATTGCCCAGCCAAGATGGGATGGGTAAGTGATTAATAAACAGAACTGGCAATATAGTATAACCATGGGGCATAGGTTTCATCTCACCTCTAATTAGGTAATCACCAAAATGCACAGTACACAAAAATTCTCCCACTTACACTAAGGACGGCAACGCAGGAATTGCCCTGATTTACTTGCAACATGCACAGGGATAGTGGAGGGAGGAGGTTCACCCCACATCCATACAAATTTTAATACTTAACACCACACACAAGACCACACAGTAAAACAGACACACAGAAAAATTTCTGCTGACCCGTCCTGCAAACTTTCACCAGTGAGTGACATTAACTGATTACTGACTTCGTGGACTCCAATATTCAGTCAGGATGAAACTCATTCCTGCAGAGGCAGCGAACAAAGCTTAGGTGCTTAAGTGAGAAACACAGACAAGCTTTTATATGTCCTAAACACCTGGCAATGCCGTTCCAACACTAACTCCACCTTGAAAAGGCAAAATTTCACCAAGATCCCAGGCAGAGACGAGCGCGCAGTGTGGGATCCCCGAACTAAGTGGCGCAGAGTTCAGCCCACGTTAGTTGTCCTTCCATGTGATCCAGCACAGCCATGCTTGTTTCAATAAGAAGTGAACACGTGGGCACATCTATTTTTTTGGTGGCAAAGTCACACCACATTCATTGGACACTAATGCCTGATACAAACTCTGCTGCTCATTTTCATCAAAAACAAACAAAGCCTTGGCAGGCCTCGCAAGCAACCCACAAACTTCTCCATGTCTGGATCCTTTTGTTTTACAGAACAGCACAGTTTTCATATCATCATTTTTCCAAGTAGCAATTCAGAAAGAATCATCCCTTT
Source organism: Oxyruncus cristatus (assembly GCA_013399855.1). Classification (NCBI taxonomy): domain Eukaryota; kingdom Metazoa; phylum Chordata; class Aves; order Passeriformes; family Cotingidae; genus Oxyruncus; species Oxyruncus cristatus. The sequence continues at coordinate 641,473 of VXAY01003083.1, read as the reverse complement.
GGATTGCTGAGAAAAGAACACGATGGGGGTTACTCAGAGGAATAGATGCTGCCGCTACGACTGCTCTCATTATGTACATATGAGATGCCTCGGTGTTTCTTGCTACTGATTACATGAGCAAACATTTTTAGTATGCAAAATCCTATTAACTCAAGGGGATTCTGCATAATTTTGTAACAGCTCCACTCGTGCTGTTTGGTCGACTGGGTCAGCAACAGACAGATGGCAAAGAATTAATTCTGACGCTGTCTTATCGCAGTGCTGCAGTCAGGGTTTCCTCTGCTCACTCCACTCAGGAAAACTAGAACTGAACTGGTATCCACTACACCTGAAAGGAAGACTCCACAGAGTGAGAAGGTGGGAAGTAATTTCCTTTTTAGTGGATTCAGAAAGGGTAAAACAAAGCCAACCTAAATGTCAGTGTTTCTGTCCATAGTAGGGGAAGAGCAACCAGTCAAAAGGACCAGAAACAGAAGTGTAACAAATATTAAATAATAGCAAACTATTCTATTCCATATGGACAGGACATAGTTCACTTATTATTATTTCTGTCTCCCATGTTCACTTCATTATATTTAGGTCTTGGTAGCCATCCCTCACTTCTTGATGCCCTACAACCATCAGCAACAGCTTTTAAGAAATATTTTCTTTTCTGCCTTTTCCCCCTGTGTTTTTCTGTTCTAAGAGGAAATGCAGGAATTTTGCAGCAGTCAGCACAAAGAAGAAAAATGGAAACTCTTTTATGTGCCATTTACCCTCTCCCAAAAAATCCTAAAGCCAAAAGAAAATTTCATCTCAAAGACATAAAGTAATAAAATAAAATAATATAATCCAAGAGATAACGTTGGAACCCATCCCTCCAATAATTAGGGTTTTCTCTTATCCCATTTTTTGATCACTCCATAATTCTTAGGTGCAGTGATAAGCATTATCCAGTACTTACTGAATTTGTTCTTGACATATATTTAGATAGCAAACTATTAGCAGTCCAAAAAATGGTGCCTAAAATTAAATTATTAATGCACTGTTTCCCCAGTTTGGGGAACATGGTCCCAAAAGTAAACCATGATCTGGCTGAGATTTGCAAGAGGAAATCTTAAGCTCTTGAGATGCAAAACTTAGGTCTGGAAAACCTTCAGAAATACAGAAACTGATACAGAAATATTTGGGGTGTTTTAAAAGGCTGTAACTCAGAGGTGTTATCTACACATAAACTTGAAGGAGTCAACTCAGAGACCCACAGGAATACAGTTATTCCAACTATTTCATTCATCCAGAATCACTGGTTTTTTGTAACTGGGAAAAATTTTTTTCTGTTTTGTTTTCGTGACACATTCCAGCTTCCATCCCTATTTCTCACATGTCAGTTTGCATCATGAATGTTTCCCTGAAATCCAGGCTAATTAATCCTGCTTCAGAAGTAAGGGCTTAGGGGTGTCAGCCATACCTGACAACCCTTCGGACAAACAACTCTCTTCCATTTGGATTTTTTAATTAAGCTTTCTGAAAGTAATATAAGAAAATAGTGGGGGGAAAAAAGGTCTACTAACTGACTAATCCAAAGGAAGACTTCATTTCATTTTGGAGATAACAGATGACAACTTCAACCTCTGACAGCACATTAAATTTATCCCACCCGTGAAACTTAGCCCAGCCAAGGCCCAACTTGGGCCTCACATCCAAGGAAGGAAGAGCTTTTTTTCTGGTTAAATCAACAGATGCCAAGCTGCCCAGCCAGTCCTTGGATCCCTCTCACATGGAATCTTGAATCTGTCTTGCATGGCACTTGAGATGAACACAAAGCAAGGCACACGGAACCACAGAACACCAAAGACTTCGCGCTTTGTCACCAACAGCTCACGAAATCCTCAAACCCACTGACAGTGTCACCAGACCCGCTAAGAGTGTGTTTTGCCTCTCATTCCGAATTATTCCAGGACATAATTATTGCACTACAAAAAGCCAAAGTTTTCAAAAGGAGAGTTATCTCACTCTGCAGCTGTTTCCAGCCTCGAGCACCGTAAATCCTCCACAAAACCAAGTCCGCACAGTACTTTCTTCCAAATATTTCAGGGGGGAAAGGAGTATTTGGGGTTTTTTTACCTGAAATGGAGTCTGGCTGTTGTAATTCTTAATCTCCTTGTTGGCTCCCCGGAACAGCAGGACTCTTGCACAGCTCTCCTGAAAATGAGAGAAAAGCAAACTTGTTAATAAGGTAAATAAGGGTCTTTAAGTAAAGAACTATGACTACTAAGAGGCTGTGAGATGCTTTGCTGTTTGGTATATAGTCACATAAAGTATATATGTAGTCACAAAAGACTATTTAAATAAAAGACAAATAAATTATACAAAAATAAATTCAATCATCTGAGAACTTCCATTGTTAAAATAGTATTTTAAATATAACAGGGCCTCAGGGGCTTTGCAGTGTATCAGACTAGAAACAATATGTAAGTGTAAAAAAAACTGTGGAGAAATGCAAGAGGTAAACACCTTATTAAATTTTTCAGAAACCGTACTGAGAAAATTCCAGGTCAGACTTCGTAGAAAATACGTCATTTCAAAATGAAATTTGACTCCTAGGTGGTTTTTGGGTATTTTGTAGGAAAAACAGTGCAGCAAGCAGTTCCTGAGATGAGTTACATCCTTCACTCCTGCTAGAAATTAAACAGAGCGTTTTTACCACTTATTTTCTTGTTTGTTTGTTTTTTTTAACCTATCTTCAGTTTTAAAATTTTATGTGTGATTATTTTTTTAATACACCTGCAATTATTTGATTTATCTCTGCCCGCTGCACTGACCTGTCTTACTGTCCCTCTTTTCCCCTAAAAAATACTAAGAGTTACAGTGCAAACCAAACGCAGCCTTTCGAAAAGTTGGGCTTCAGACCCTCCAAACTGAGAAAATCTGCAAAGGAAATGCCTTAAAAAAATTCATTTTTATAGTGTGTTTTTAAGCCACTAATTTCCACTTGCCGTTAAATATGACTGACCACAGCTCTGCTAGAAATCCCCAGTGGCTCTGACCGGGTTCTCGGAATTCTGAGTGATTCTTGCACGGACTTTATTTCCTACCTTGCCATCTTTAATGTTCCACTTGGGGCCCCCTGCAAACCAATTCCCATTTCAAAATGGTTTTGTATTTCCTCACCGTAAATGTTGCTGTTAATTTTGTTGCGCTTCCTGGATTTCCTGACATGCTTGTGTTATGGGGTTCTACCTAATGAGGTATTTTGATGGGCCACCTTTCACTTTGAGCAGCAAATTTGCAGTCAGAGAAAACAATCCCATAATTCAGCTATTTCAGTGACGGAAGTGAAGCTTATTTACCAGGCTCTGAGTCACAGGTTAATGTGCGGCAATTATGACGGAACAGAATTTTTGTCATTGTGGTTTCTGATTTACCACACTGGGTTCTTCATCCCATTAAGTTCCCTTCATCACAGGGCTGCCCTAAGTTATCTGGAAAGGAAGTTTCCCACTGAAATAACAGAATGGGTCCTGCCTCAAGATGGTACGTGAACAATAATTTTTGAATTATGTATAATTGACGGAAATAGTCTCCTTTGCTTGCACTGAAATCTGCACCTTAGGTGTGTTCTCTGTCTCAAAATACAGGATGATCAATGCCCAGCTTTGATCAAGGACTTGAGGATTTAAATAATTATATTGAGAAATCCACTGTATTTATTGGCTGATTATTCATTTGATCATCAGAATAAACAGTTCAACATTACAAAACCAAAATAATTACACATTTTAAAACTCTCTATAAATTTAACTGATCTGTCTTCAACAAAACGAAAACATGCAAAGGGATTTATTAATTAAATGGTTTTGATTAGAAAAGTTTTGCCAGTAGCCACAGAGTCGTTCAAGATTTAAAAAAAAAAAAATCCAAGAAAACGTATTTTTATTAAGTTTAATTTGCTTATTTATTTTTTCTTTATTCTTTTGAAACAAACAGAAGCATTTTTAGCTTCATCCTCTCTCCTTTTTGTGTTGTACCCATCTGCTAAGTACCAAGGGGAGTAAATCACGGAGAATAAGCAAAAAAGGCACCATCAGAAATTGTTGTGATTACTTTTCTGTTACTAATTCAATGGAAATTCCACATTTTAGAGCTCTGTTGTGAGGGTGCTGCCTATGAACTCCAGAACTCCTTTTGCATGTGTTTTAGCTCTGACAACCTAATAACTTCTGATGTTGAGAGCTTAGTATTGTTCATTTATTATATCATGACCTGCATATGTAGTAGCTTTTTGGACTTCATAAGATTGAAAAGAATTTCACAGAGAACTCTTTGCTTGGCAGTAGATTAGATTCAATTTGTTGTCTGAGAGCTAATTACCTGATTGCAACAGTTGTCATTTAGAATACAATCCTCTGAGTGAAAGAGGGCACATTTCATCCCAGAATTTTTGCTTGCAAAATACAGAGGCATAGGATGCATTGAGACACTGCAAGGCCATGAAATAACTTTCAAAACCAAGGGTTTTCTCAGATCAGGACTAAGCTGACACTCAGGAAAACAGATTGACCAGCCTCAGCAAGTATCCCAAGAAAATTCCCCAGGGAACACTGGAAGGGAAAATCAAATGGGTAACGACTCCATCTACAGGAATCTGGAGGTAACAAGGATATTGATGTCCTTCCCATCCTCTCCAGCCAGAAGAGGCCAGCACCGTTCCTTCCACATGAACAAACAACAATTTCCAATTAAAAAAAAAAAAAGTACACTGAAAAAAATCAGGTTATTCTTCCCAGAGCCTTATGAAAACGCTTTTTATTCCCACATACATTCGACTAAGAAAAACAGAAGGATGACTGCGTAGACAAGATGTTAAAATTCCATTCCCAAAGCCAAGCTTAATGACTATGAAAATATTTCCAAATTCCTAGATGCAGTTTCAGTTGGAGTCTCAAAATCTTCCACAGAACAATTTCTTCCACCGAGGTCAGGAAAACACATCCCTATGTGGAAAATACTATCACGCCATGGGATTATTCTTAGTCATTATTAGAATTATATTCATTAATTATTAATTAATCTAAGGAAGATCTCATACTGTTTAACCTTTGCTAGAAGTGTATGGTCTTGTAAACAACTATGGTCACTGCAATAAAGTAGTTACCATAAAAAAAAAAAAAAATCAGGATTTTGAGTTTATGTGTGTTACGGTCTGGGCTTTGAAATTTCTGCTCAGGAAAAGTGAAATAAATATTTAAAAATAATTTTCAACAGAAAGGTTTCAATTATACTTGTTAAGATCTCGATGTGAAGTCTAAATGCAAAATTTTTGTTTTGAAAAATGCCAAAATACCCCCTAAATTCTTTTATTTTTTTTTAAGAGGTTGAGGGTATTTTAGACCTCATTGAGGAATCTGCCTTGACAAGACTTCAGGAAAAAACTAAGATGGTAATTAATTAATTAAGAAGCAGATGCTTTAACAGATGTTTCACTATTTACAGTCACATCTCATGCTTTCCTAATTCAATGTAATATTATATGTGCTGAATTTTAACATAGTTGTAAAACTCATTCCCTTTCCATCTCGTCCCTGAGAATATAAAATGCTATAAAATTAAATCATTCTATTATTTGTAAATGACTACACAAGTGTTAAACAGCAAAGAATCTTCTGTATAAACTACAGAGACATTTCCACAGTATTTTCTAATTGTTTCTTATATAATTCTAATTTAAATTCCAGCAGACCAGCAATAAATTCTGTATAGGAAACAAATATTTAGATATGATACCAAAAAAAAAAAAAAAAGCTGGTAGAACATATTGTTTTATTTTCTGTTTAATATGTATTTCTTGCTACCCATGATGAGCAGCCTTATCTGTAATCAGTGAATAAAACACTAATAAAACAGTTTTTAATTACATTCGTTCTAGTTTCTAAGACCACTTTTTTAAAACCTGTAACACTTCATTGCATTTTAAGTAAATCAAATTAAAAATAATGGGTTGCTCTTAACTGTAACTTGCCTCTATCGATCAGTAACAATGGGATATTTATCCCAAATGTATTTATTAACAGTGAGGAAATCGCATCTCAGGAAAACCTAACATCAAACTAGTAAAACTTTTTCAACAGAAAACTCTCCAAGCCTCTGTTTTTGTGGATGGACATGGAAGTTTTAGCATTTGTTAGGCCTCTTTTTTTTTCTGGCTGCGTGCTGTTCTCTCACACCACTGGTTTCCAGTGGGACTGGCCTTACCTTCCCTCAAAGCGAGACATCCCTCCCCACTCAGCCAAGCACAAGGGACCCCAAGCACAGCAGTCTTGCCCCATCTTTCCCTGAAGTTGCTTTTCCAAAGGGAACTTACAGCAAAGATGGAGTGAGACTATTTACAAGAGCCTGAGTGCCAGGACAGGGGGCAATGGGTTCAAACTGAGAGTAGGTTTAGAGCAGATATTAGGAAAAAATTCTTCCCTTTGAGGAACCGGAACGAGCTGCCCAGAGAAGCTGTGGCTGCCCCATCCCTGGACGTGTTCAAGGCCAGGTTGGACAGGGATTGGAGCAACCTGGCGCAGTGGAAGGTGTCCCTGCCCACGGCAGGGGTTTGGAACAAGATGATTATCAAGGTCCCTCCATGATCCTGTGGTTCCATAACCTCTCGTCTCCCACAGGGAACCTTTCTGTCACTGAGGGAGGACAGCGGGACTCTGTGGCACAGGGTCTCACCTGGTTGTAGAGGGCACAGATGTGCAGGGCCGTGTTCCCGGAGGCGTTCTGGGCGCACATGTCGGCGCCATAGAAGAGGAGGTGCTCCAGGTGTTGGACGTGTCCGTACCTGCAAGCCTGGTCAGAGATTCATTAACATTTTGGTTACTATACAACCCAGATCTGCTTACTGGGTGGGGATGGCAATTGAAGGGACCAAGGAAATACTACGTTTGGAACTTTTTGTCCACTGATATTTATGGCTCAAATGTGACAAGCAACGGAGAGAAGAGTTTTTTGGGCCTGCTACTCCTCAGAATGTTGCCCAGTAGATGGCACTGAAGATGGTCAGATTTCCAAAGTTTCTTCTTTCCATTTGGGGAAATCTGGCCAAAATTCAAGTAATAAACCTCTTGGTTCTGTGATGTCAACTAGGCACATAGTATACACATGGCACTGACTCGAGGGAGGGAAAAATCTTCAGTAGTCACTTCATCTCTCACACAAAGTTAGACCCTGAATACTTGGAAATAAGCCTCCAAGGTTTCACTGAAATTGGAAACTTTCCTGATTAGCAAATAAGTTTGAGAAAAATCTCAGTATTTCTATTCATCAGCCTTGTTTACTTGACTACCTTCTTCTCTCTGGCACATTGGCAGAGGACCTCCCAATTCCTAACATTTTTAACTTCACACCATCTCAGACCATCATCACTCCTATATAATACAGAATTTAGGCTAAGAGAAGGAGGTATAGAAAGCCACTGAGTCAGTCTCAGGTACCTAGTTACTGCTGAATTCAGTGGGAGGTACAAACTGACACACTTGGAATGAATCTACAATTTGGATGAGAAAAATTAGGTGTACTGTCAGTGCACAAATTAAAGCCGTGACAGATCATTCACTAGGGCTCCCAATCCAGAGAGAGACAGGTATTTCCAGAGGATATCCTTGTTACTATCCTGGCCCAACATGAACTGCCATCTTTCCCCTTTACTGTGAGGGTAACCCAAGGACTTATCCCCAAAAGCTAAAGATTGTGTTAGCAAAATGAAAACTTGCTAGCAATTATTTCCTTGCCATGCAAGGTAACTTCAGCTTCTGCGCACAGACAACAACGTACGGGACTGTATCATATCACTGTGCTTCTTAATTCATTGAGAAATGCCTGGATTATTGATTACTGAAAACAGATTGCCCCTAGGGTAAACTTCGATTTATTTAGGATTACAACCAATACAGTTTGGTTTGAAGAGCTCTGCTTTTTTACAAGAAATAATGGCCTTACATGTATGAGGCTGGGTTTTAAAAATAGGGAATTCTTGTCTTTATCTTCAGATTTTTTATGATTACTCAAACTCATCCATACAGAGAAAAGGTATAAAGTAGCTGCAATGACATGGGGATTACTACAATCTCTAAACTTTGTAAGTTACTGAGTTTATCGTTATGCAAAGAGTAATTAATAAAGCATTCTTACACGACTGCTGTATAATATTCAGATGTTTCTGGAGAAGACAATAAGAGTTCAAAGATATAAGTTTTTACGAATCTCAGACGACTACTTTTAAAAAATATTTTTTCATTGTAGAGCACACTATCACTTTGGCCACAGGCTGAGTACGTAAGAGAGGAAAGGAAAACCCAAACAGCAAAAGGAAAAGTATTAGGAACCCAGTTTTCACACACAGAAGGAGTGAAAACTGACTCAAACTGTGAGTTTGTAAGAGATTTAACATCCGTCAGCACAACACACTGAAGGATCCCAGCAGCAGGATCCTGAACACAAATCTTCCTGTAAAGTTCACCAGGACAAAGTAGAAAGTACTCTGACACACACACAAGAAGCGTTGCCAAGGGTACCAACACTGGCATCTAACAAAAAGCTACACCCTTTTACTGAAGTGCCACTAAAACAGATGCTAAACCTCAAGGGCCCATGACATAAATACGACCAGTGCAACTTCTGCAGCAAAATCCACAGTAACCATATGATTTCAAAGCTACAGAACTCCACTGGAACAGTTTCCACTTCTAATCCGCCACAGCAGGATGCATCATGAATAAATCAATAAAGAAATAAATAAACCACAAAAAAAAAACACAAACAACCCAAAGCACCCCAAAACAAACAAACAAACAAACAAACGAAACCAGAAAAAGCAACTAGAACAGGAAAGAAATTCCATACTTAAAATGCGTGGACTAAAACGTACCCCAAGGGCCTTCAAAACGGTGCTGAATCATAGAACAAACACGGCACATTTCCTCATGCAAGTTCAGCTCCAAGAAAAGAATAACCTTTCCCACCTGATGGATTTCTTGCCATCCATTTTCATCTTTGCAGCTGACTGTGGCATGTTCGTGGAGTAAGAGCTCACAGCAGTAGGGATCCCCTCCCACGACAGCCGTGTGGTACAGCGGGGTCAGGCCGCAGCTGTCCTTGTAGTTGGGAGATGCTCCCAGCTCTAAAAGAGTCTAAAAGCAATCACAGTCCATGAAAAATGTATCTGGGAGGCACTTCTACCTGTAAAGGTTGATACTTAATATCTACTCTTCGCTCATCTATTTGTCAGCTACTAATTTGTGCCCCAGCCCATATTAAGCAAGACATTTTTTAATGAAGAAATGACCTTGGAAAAATTAGGATCTAAAGGAATCTATGGGGATAGTGCAGAAAGAATGAGTGGCAATGAGTCCAATTTCCATCTTCTCCCTAAGTTCACATATCTCAATTCTGCAAATACTACATCAGCTTTGCAGCACATTCACCTCTTCAGCTACAAGGTGCTTTATCAAAAATGTCATGCACTTTGAATATCTGTCAAAAGGAAATGAGTAAAACCATAAACCTAAGGCTTAATCTAGACCATCAGTGTGATTTAAGAATACTTGTTAAAATACAAAAGAAAACAGAAGAGGCTGTGTTAAAATATAACTTGTGATCCAGACCACTGGCATCTGATTTCAAAGAGGTGACAAAAACTCTATTCCTATTTCCTGTGACAGATCTTTCCCAATGTATCAATGAATAAGCTTAAATTTCACCCCTTTTTCTTCCTACCAAAAAAAAAAAACCAGAAGTGAAAAGGCCTTTTATTGAAAGCAAATCCTAAGTATTGAAAGCAACAAGAAAGCACAAGGACATATTAAAGGATCCACTAAGGACAATACAGTAATTAACTGAAAATATTCTCCTTTGTGTATCTTTTTAAATAAGATAATATATATTTTGGTATTGCAAGCATTTACCTTGAGGGCTACTTGGTTCTTAGCCCTGGCTGCTTTGTGCAGAGCTGTCATTCCATCTTTGGCTCTGAAGTCTAAATGTGCTCCTCCATTTTTCAGAGCTTTTATCACTTCTACTGTATTGTCAAGCTGAGCTGCCAAAGTTAGGGGTGTTTCTAAAGAAAAAAAAAAATAGCATGTATTTGGGAAAAGGTGAGCAAAATTATACAATAAAGGACATTTGCTTTAAAAAATGTCAAGTTAAAAATGCTGTTCAAAGAAAAATAACCAGTTATCTGCTCTGGGCAGCAAAACCACACAGATGCCATTAGCACAGAGTTCTGAAAGCAACAGAAAGGGTGTGTGAAATTCAACCTGTCAGTCACTTTAGTTTTAACAAACTCAAGGCATTAGTTTTATTGTTCTGACCTCCACTTTCCAGGTCATGATAGTTGGGGTCCAGTCCTCGGTCCAACATCTTGGTCATTTTTTCCACAGAGAGATGGTGGACGTGATCCATGAATTTTCTCAAGTTAGCCTGAAACAAAGAGTCACAAACGAATCATACTCTGATTTTAAACACAAAAATTTTGCCTAAAAGTGAAATATTCTCTCAGTTGACATCAACACCCATTGACACCACTGAAAGCAGCTAACACACATTCCTGGAGAACGACTTCATGCTGAGAGCATAAAACTTATGGTTTATAAAACTCAAAAGGCAGTGTAAGAGAGTCTTGTTTTTACGGTTTTAAGGGGAAAATGAGTGTTCATTCAGTAAGAAATTAGGCTGGTGTGTGGTGATCATTACTATTATTCTGACCTGCAAAGCAGTCCAAAGACCCAGATCTGCATTTCTGCAGCATGTTGAAAGCACACTGGATTTACAAAGGAAGGTTCATTTAAAATTACATTTATATCATAGAATCACAGAAACGACTAGGTTGGAAAAGACCTCTGAGCTCAATTTTTTTTTATATATATATATATATAAAAGAATCAAGCATGGGAATTTTTCTATGGGAAAACATCTCCAGATCACAATTCACACATTGGCAGCACATGCTGTTTGTTTTTCAGCATTTGGTAATGAACTCCCTACTTATTTCCAGTGTCACGTTACTTTGCTGAGCAGACAATTGGTAAATTGTCCAGGAAGTTGGGAATACCTTGGTATGGAGCTTGGCCAGCTGCTTTTCATCCAGGTTGAACTGTTTGTACACTCTTTTCTTGTATCGAAACTGACGGAGGAAAAGAAGAATAAATTTTAAAACTTAACAAAAAGTATCATCCACAATTATGTGATTTAGGCAAAACAAACCAAAAAAAAGGGTTGGTATTTCATTTTGAATATTCACCAAGAATCAGCAGTCTGCTTAACACACCGACATCATAATTTTACAGTTCATTTAAGCAAAATTCATATCCCATATGACTATACTAAAATCAGAGGAAATCAGCCTCTAGAATCTACATAAATAAGCAAGAACTACACTGGAAAGAGCTTTTCCCAGAGGATTTCCAGGCACTTTCATTTAGAGGTTCAGGCAGAAAGAACTGGGAAAGCATGTTAAATAACAAAAAATACACACTTCAAAATATCAGTTTAGTGTTTCTGAAATTTAAAAAAAAAAAAAAAAAAAAGAAAGATTCCTGAAAAATCAATATAGGAGGAACTTTACAAACACGGGAATAGTTGTCCTGATGTGGAACAGGACTGGTTTTTTGTGAATGAGGTTCAGAGGATTGTCTCTCTCTCTTTTTTTTTCTTTTTTTTTGCTGAAACTCACATTTTACCCCGAGCAATTCCTACCCTATGGCCACAGCAGCAAAAGTCATGGGAGGGGCTCCCTAGTTATAATTTACTACTAGTAAAATTTACTACTATAATTTGCTAATTGTCCTATTCAGAATTCAAAGAATGCAGCGTTTCTGTTGGACAAGGGGACTGCACCGAATGAGGTTTTAACACCAGCTTTTCACACTTTTAACTCCTGAATTGCTGCAGTGAGAATTTTGCAAACAGGAAACCACATGACAGGAAAAAAAAAAAATTAAAAAAAAAAAAAAATCAACATTTAAGTGGGTATTTAATTTGTTTGCAGCTGTAATATGAACATCAAGGCTTGAATCCCTGAAATAAACTGCTAGAAAATGTAAAACTTGAAGTTTCTTGGGGCCCTGGTTGTTTTCTCTTGGATTTGTGTTATAGTGGAGTAAGTTTATTAACTGCACATCATTAGTGGCTGATGTACCACCATACAGGCAATACCAAAATTAATTAAACACCAGTTTCACGCCCCAGTTTCCTGCTATAGTGTGTTTCTGCGTGATCTGGCTCTGCTCCATATTTTTCCAGTTCCGTAACAGTTCTGCCCAGTTTATCCCCAGCCACATGAGAGGGGGGAAATTCCAGTGCCTACACATGACTGCTCCACATCCACAACCTCTCCTCCCTTCCTGCTTTCCCAGGAGACAGACAGAGGAAATCTGTGCACTCTGAAGGACGGCTCAGGGAGAACCAGATGGGGAAAAAAGGCTTCACCGAGACAGAAAGATCTTCTCTTTGGGAGAAGGCAAAGGCTGGTTATCCAGCAACTGCTTCCCTACTACTGCAAACCTAAATACCTCAAGTGAAGGAACTCCCTTGTTCACTGGCTGTGGGTATTCCCTCAGGAGTCGTTCCTCATCCAAGAACTTCCCATCTCTACCATTGCTTGCAGGCTGGAACAGTCCATAATTCAGGACATCTTTCAAACTCTGGTTCAAAGTGCACAAAATCCGTTGCTTTGCGACCCAGACTGAAGCTTCTGGGTTAAATCTGATGCATTTCTGCAAGGAAATTATTTTTAAAAAGACTAATTAATGAAAAAAATATTCAAACAACGCCTTACAGTCTAAAATTTACAAATGCAATGAATAGTTAGAAACATTCACAATAAATCTGCAAATTCCATGCCAAAACATACATCAGCAGAATTATATTTTAGATGTGCATTTATAATAACCAATGCACAAGTGCTGTGGAAACACAGGATGTTCCAAGTCTTTCCACAAAATATCAGAGGCCACATTCTTCTTCAGAGAGAGAGGACCTGCATGGAAAACCTGTTCAAAAGGGAATGTTACAAGGTGTTTAACTATTCACTTGATTCTGGGATGTTCTGATATGACAACCAGTTTGATCCACAAGAATTGTACCCAAAAAAATGGTATCCAGGCAATAATTCTAATTCATTTTTCACTACATTTATCTTAGGGCAAGTTTGGGGGAGGAACAGAGAGAACTGTGGAAGCAACAGAGGATGTGAAAACCTCGAAAATCCTTTCCAGTTCTCTGTCCCCTCATGATTCAATATGGGATGCAGGGATTGCACACTGGCCAAAGAAAAATGTTAATGGATATATATCTTTTTTTTCCTCTGTTCATTTCCATGAGTTACTACAGGAGTAATGTCAGTAACCACTCTTGAGGCCTTTTCTGAAGGCCTTTGGTACTCCCCATATTATAACTGTACATCAAGTACAAGTAAAAACAAGGTTGATGTTTATTAAAGAGTGAAGTGTTTCCTTTAACTTTACCCACACTATCTGTTGGCATCTTTTAAAGTCCTGAGGCCATCCATAAGAAACTGTTACTTTGTCATTTACAACTAAACATGTTCATCCTGGCAGAGTTCTGCACGGAGTTGAAAATGATCTCTCACCTCGTAGGCAAAAATCACATAATAAATTCATTTGAATAATTCAGTTCTGAAATACGAGGAGCAAATTCAAAGGCAGAAGTCACAACATTTTCCATGTTCACAGTGTCTTCTTGGCTGCTGTAATGGTATGTGGCAAAAATTTTCAGCAGTAAAAAATACAACCAGGACATGAAGGACTTTCAATTTACTACTCTTTTTAACTGAGCAAACACTACAGTCAACCAGGCCTTTTTATATATTCACCAGAGCAAATGTAAGCACATGAGATACCAGATTTTGTCACAAATAAAGCTGGATAGGAGGCAGTTTTCATTCCCCTCAGATATTTTATATTTCAAGGTGTTTTGTGAAAAGTTGGGGGGTTTTAGACGTTGAAGAGAAGGAGAGAGGGAAACAGAAAGTTGATTATAAACAGTATTTTCATTGGCAAACCTCCCTTTAGTTACAATACCAACTTACCCCATTTTAAATCCCTGTGTTCCTTTTGAGCCTCACTTTCCCCGTGACTCTTACACGGATTCAAACTTTAACTCAAAGTTCAGGCTCAAACATCAGCAGTTTTCAGCAACTCCCAAAATTATCAGTTACAAGGCATGTTATGAACTTAACTTCTAACATTATCCGCACATTATCCACACATTCTGAAAGAGTGTAAGAGATGTTACTCAAATAGGAAGAAACAAAGATAATTTTGAAATTAAAATTACACATTGAGGGGGTTTTTTCCCCAGGAAAGTACTTCTTGCATGAAATAAACTAATTTTGGACTTGTATGACACTGTTCTGATTTTAAAAATACAAACCAGTAACTTCTGCCCACACTTTAAGTCTGCTGGGTTTCAATGCACCTTGAGAATTCAACATGTTCAATTTTGTTCAGTCTAGACGTGTGTTTTATCTGTCCTTGATAACATTGCAGACCATGGTGTGTATTTCTAATCTCCAAATATCTGCTAGATTGGAAAAATTTTATAAATAATTTTTAATTTCTTCAGAATAGATTTCAGTGGAAAATAAATCTTTTTATGTTGTTTATGCACATTGCCTTGGTGATACACAATCTTTATCTTCTGGGATACTTTGCTTTCCACAAATCTGACAATGGCACATCCATTTAAAGCATGAGGACAGGACATAAGAGTTTGACCACCTTCACTGGACTGACAAGACAGTGAGGATTTTTTTTTGTAGCTCAAAGGCTTGTTTTAAAATTAGTTATCTGGTAACTACATCACTACTGTATTTTTACCACCCTGGCTACAATATTTTAGAGTCCTCAATGGCAGAATAAATGGAAACACTTTGAAACTAGTAATTTCACCATGTATTGACAGCCCTTGCTCTTCTAGTAATTCTCAAGAAACAAAAATGCATTTATTGTAATAAATATTGATCCCACTATTAATTTATAATGAACTGAGATCAATGATTTAAAAAGCAAATCAATAACCAAATAACTTCGCTACCAAAATGTCTCAGATTTAGATAAGTGGAACTAATGAGAAAAGTGATTATTTACGCTTCCAATGAAGCCAGCAGAATCTACACGCAGATTGCTTTAGTTATTAAATAAGTAAGAATTTATTAGATGTACATGGCACGGTGACCACAAGGAAATGAAACAGCAGCTGAGTCAGAAAAGCTGGTCAACTTTTTCTAATCTTCAACAACTTATTAGCA
>VXAY01003083.1:597336-624758 GCA_013399855.1 Oxyruncus cristatus | reverse complement strand
TTCTAAAAAAAAAAAAAAAACCAAAAACAACCACCAAAAAAAAAGAGAGTACTGGAAAAAAAAAATAAAGAAAGGATGCAAAATGATAAAAAGCAATGCAGAAATAGAACACCAAGAAGTAGCTGCAGGGTATGCTATTGCTTTACCAAACTGCCACTTACCAAACAACATTTTGGAGTCAATAAATTCTCATTACCACAGTAGAGCAGTAAAACAGATGGGTAGCAACCACCTCAAAGTCGTCTTCAGCAGACCCAATCCCATCTCAGCATCAGAATTTAATAAAATATGATTCTGAGCATTTTAACTTTAAACATAACCCAAAGGGAGCACGGAAATATAGGGTGAAACAGAAGAGTGGAACAACCATGTGTTGATAATAAAATTACGAAAACATTCCTTAAAACAACTGGCTGAAAGAACTGATCTCCATGTCTGTGAAAAAGAGCAATTTAAGGCACAGAACATCATCCCTGACAAAATATCAAGCAAAAGGAGATTTTCTGGACAAAAGTTACTGGAGGAGGACCAGGCTCATGCCACTTACAGGCAGAATCACTTGTGACATGTTCCTACGTGGGCTGAACAAAGAAACGAGATGATTTATCCGGGATTCTGACCAAAAAGGTCCAGAGGCGGGGAGGTTGTGCCAGGTATCAGCGAGGAAAGCACAAACACATCAGTTCACCAGGCTGACAATGCCTAAAAGACGACTGACACCAGGCACGGGCACAATTGCCTTTAGGCTCCACAGATTTAGGAGCCTGGGGGCTGTTGGCTGCCAGCTTTGCTTACAGGCAGGAAGGATTCCAACCTGCCACCAGTCCGTGCCCTGGCAGCGTGACACTGAACTGGGCCGCCCTGGGAATGAAGCACCTCCACCTGAAGGGCAAACACAACTAAATATTGCAAAGAGAGGAGGAGCTACTCTCAGCACCTGCCATCTCCATCTCACTTGCAGGTGGTTAGGGACATGTCAAGCCTGAGCCCTCTCAGCTGGATGCAAGCTTCTGGTCAAAAGAAATCACACCTGCTGAGCCTCCTGGTTTATTAAATCAGGAAATGAAATGCCAAATAATACAGCTTTTTGCCCCACTCTTCTATGCACATATTTGTGGGTGTGGAGGGTTTTCTATGCTCTCCATCCCCTCAGTAATTTCACTTTCAGTGGGTCGTTTAAATATTCTCCACACTCCTGTGCTAAGGGGGACACTTCAGTGCAGGTGATGCACAGAAGTAACAAGAAATTATTCTTTCTACAAAGCATTGTTTCAATAAATTGGATTATCACCTGAACTGAAAAGGGGATGAAAAAAACCTGAAAACTAAGTGTTCTTAAGGGCTTTGTACGAGCTTGTCAAGGTTTACGTGATCATTAAAAGTTTCAGATGAGAATAAAAGGGCAGCAAGACAGATTT
This sequence comes from Oxyruncus cristatus, assembly GCA_013399855.1. Lineage (NCBI taxonomy): Eukaryota > Metazoa > Chordata > Aves > Passeriformes > Cotingidae > Oxyruncus > Oxyruncus cristatus. The sequence continues at coordinate 623,340 of VXAY01003083.1, read as the reverse complement.
GCTACAATGGGTGATAATTTATGAAGTTTTTCTATAGCAGCATATCCTACTCGTGGTGCTTGATGCTTATCTCATACCTGCAATGAAATAAAGGCAATTTATACCACAGCCACTGCAGATGAGCAAACTTTATTCCTGGTGATTTTGGCTAAGGGTTTATAGCTCCCCAGGGGGTTGAATTTTACCTAAAAACCCTCTACTTGTTTTCCTTTAAACCGATAAAGCATAATCCTTCCTAAAGACCTGAAAAATCATAAAACTAAATTATGTCACTTCATGCTTCTTTGGTTAAACAGACAAATTTTAAACACCTTGTATGTTAAATTAATTGTAATTATACATGAAATGGGGTGTATGCTGGCTCTGGCTTGTAGTCATAAAACCCTTCATAAACTATAATCTTCTCCACAGTTTGCTACCCCACATTTAAGTCCCCAGTCCTTCCTGTTTGCTAACCTGACTCCAGATTTCACTTCTCTGTACAAAGAGCTGATAAATTAACTCAGAAACAGATGATCTACTATAGAACTGTTATTTTAAAACAATCCAGGTACTTTTCATTAAGAGCTTACTGAAAAGGAAAAAATAAAAAAATACAAAAAGTAAAGCAATAAAAAGGAACAAATGAAACACAAAATCAAAAATGCTTTTTGGCTTATTTCATTTCCTGCAAAAAAGTAGTTAAAAAAAAAAAGTCTCAAGAGTGTCAATAACTAACTTACTATTGGTCTAAAACACAGATTAATGAAATAAGAGGGCTTCAAAAAGCTAATATCTCTCTGGTTTTTAACATCAGAGTAAACCTAGAAAGAAAAGCTAATATTTCCATTCTAGTAGATCAATTCATTGAGCACTGACACGGCCACAGATAGAGCAAGCTGGCAAAATCATCAATAAAATCCTAATCACGTCCAGTAAAAGCTTATCCCGGCTGAGGACTTCACTACAGGCAAAATCCATTTAGATTTAAGATGTACAACAGTGCATTTCAGTATTTCAGTCAACACTGAAACGAAAGACCCAAGGTGCTGGCTGCTGCAGCCAGCATTTAATCGAAATTCCATGTGTGGCTCACAGCAGCCCCAGTCCTGCTCTGCCCTGCCCAGCTCAGGCCCCTCACCCCGTCCTCTTCACAGAGTTTATCCCCCTATCACACAAACTCGTGGATGGTACTGCAATTCCATCCACAATCCCCATCTAAAAGATATTTTTTAGTTGCAAGAATTAAAGAGATAATTCGCCCAGCTCCAAAACTGATTTCTCTTGAGCACTGTAGGTTGGGCTTGAAAAAGAAAGCTCCAACCACACCTGAGGGCACGTTGTCAAAACAGCTCTTCCCCTGTCAGCCCGCAGACAGGCCGTCTCTATCACTCCAAAAATGAACTTAATTAAAAAGAAAGGAATAATTTCATCCGAGATAGATCTTCAATGGCAGCACAGTGTGATGGAGATCTTAAATGTCAGCCCAGAGTGATGTACGGGGCACACATCCACAAAATGGATGTGTTTTTATAATCATCTCTGAAATTAGAGAAGTCTGATGTCTACCATTGAAAATGAGCATTCAAGGAGACCCAGGGTAATTTAGATAATTAATCACAAACCTGGACAAGTTATGGTTCTAGACAGAATCAGTAAGTAACTCCCAAGACCTTTTCCAGGCTGATACTGTTATTCCTGTCATGCCATTTGTGGAGGACAATGATTGTAAAGTTACAACAAACTTCTCCACCTTTATTCTCCTAACATTCCAGGCCTCGAATTTTACACATTCAACCACAAAAGAAACATGACTTAATAGCTCCTTGAGAGGAATTTGGGCTGTAGATTTCTAATACTTTAGGAATATCCAAGATACTTTTTTTAATTAAAAAAAAACACCTTTTATTCTCTTTTACTTGATTAATCGGACATTTTTAAACAAACGAAAAGTCTTCTCAATTCTTTTTTGTAGGATGTGAGAGATTATTTAGTTAAAAAGTCCCGAATTTCATCCCTACAGGCTCAGGGGTGTGAGATACACCCATAGTTTCACAAGTTAACTCACAAATGACTCCTCTGCGAAAATCAGGAAAGAGTCACTTTATCCTCTCTGATGTTTCCAGTATAAGCAGCGAGGAGATGGGAGAGAATAAAATAACAACTTCATGGCATTGTGAAAACTGTCTGAGAAACAGCACCATGTAGTAGAGGCACAGCAGCAAAGGAGGAAAGAAAGATGTATTCGTGCTTCTCTTTCCTCTCATCTTTAAGCTCTAAAAGCCACCAGCTACCCAACAAGGATGTCCTTTTGTGGGAGGGTGGCAGAGAAAGTCAACAAATACGGTAAAGAGAGAGAGAGGGAATTTTATGACCTCTTGCTACCCCCCAGTCGAGTGTCAATCACAACCTCATGAGAAGAGGGGTTATACGTGCCATGAGGCTTTCACAGAGATAACACGTGATTTCTGAATTCAATTTTCATCTTCTGACGAGATTCCTAATTCCCTTTCTTTTACCCAAATGCAGATCAGACAGATAATTTTGCTTTATGATCACAGCTTTCATCGTGTTAACACACTCAATCCACTCCCTTGGAGGGGATGGGTCAGGCAATCGGTCAGGTAAACCACTGGGGCACAAACCGTAGAGATTAAAAGAAAACACACCATAAACTTCACCTGTAGTATGCCAAAAAAATCATAAGAAAAGAGGACAGATCTACTGCAGATTGAAGCCAGCAAAGCTAATAATTAAATTTTACTTTTTGGGGTTTTTTTTAATCTGCCTTACCGTTTGCTGCAGGTCAGGTATTATAATTCGAATCACTAATGTGTTGCTCTGACTGTCTTCCATTCTGCTGCTTGGCTTTTCTGCAGTTGCTCTAATTGTGTCATAAATAGTTTCTTCTTTGGAACTGTCTGATTCAGATTCCACAGAATAGTCGGAAAAGCTTTGTGCCATTTCATCTTCACTTGATGTTGGGCTACGAGGCATGTTCAAGTTTTTTACCCTGCCAATACAAAGGAGAAAAAGGGGAAAAAAAAAAAAAAAGTTACAGTTAAAGTCTTAATCAACCACAAAGTTTTGCTTTCTTGGAAATAACAAGGGAGTTTTATGGTTTATCCTCCTTTTATTTCTGTCTGCCGCTTATGTGGGGAGGCAGAGTGTAAAGGAAATAAATCTGGCTACCAATTTACTACAGAAGAGGAAGGGCACGAGAAGCAAAAGACGAGTAATAAAAAGTAAGACCTTTCTTCCCAGGCACACCCAACCTCCAAAGGATCCAGAAACCCAGTCCTAAGTAGCACTGTTGTAATCTATACTTAGAACAAGGTCTGGTTTTGAAGTCTCCTTCTCCCAATGAAAAGGCATTTCAGGAAATGAATGTAAGTGCTGAACTAACATCATCCTGTACACATCGAGACACTGCACAGGTGAGGCTTCAACAAAAGTCAATTTTTTCAAATAGTGGAATCAACCACAACATGAAATACTACAGGGAGCCAGGCAGACACAGATGTTGCTCTGTGTTTTGTGGCTCACACAACATCCCTTTCTATCAACACTACCCAAATCTGTCTGTTAAACGCACTCAAATACAGGGTTTAGAAACATTTCTAATCTGTGATCTAGATTAGGCTGAAATGAAAGGAATTTCAGTCCAAACTAAAGACATTTGCATTCGAAGTTCTCACAGTAAGAACAGCAGAATATTTTCCTTCTGGGTTTTTCCAGCTACAACACCAATAGAATTTTTCTTGTCCCTCAAAGCTTCTCCGGGAAATTAAAGTTATTATTCTACGGAAAAATGAGGATAAAAATGATACTGAGGGGGAAAAAAAATAAAAAAAATCTAAAAGACCACCATAAACTTTGCAGTGCTTGGTACCAATATACTTTTTTAGTTTTTAAGAGGTCAGAAAAACATACCACTGCTTTTCATTTTTTCCTTAAGAAATCTCCCAAGACAACTCTGCTTCTTAATAAAAAAAACTCTCAGTGAAAAGAAAAAAAAATAAAAAACACACTAAAAAAACCCCAAACAACCAATTCCACTGTCAACTCACATTTAAAAAGAGGCATTAAAGCAAAAGTAAAGCACAGAAGGGCGAACTGACTCGACCAAGGTCACTCATAGAGCAGGTGACTGCACTGAGATATCCAAGCATACGTTTTCCATAATGATCTCACAGCCAGATCCCCCAAAGTAAATGAAACCAAACAACAGCAAGGACTAAGAGAACGTTTTTCACCACGGTGTTTAACAGTTTAGTTTGAGCCAAGCAAATATCAGGACCGGATCAGTTAGTGCCCTTCAGAGCCTGGTCGTTTCCAAGGCAGTGATTCCAGAGATCGAAGGCTGCCGCTCTCATTTAAGATTTGAAGGTACCCGTGCGCTGGACAGGCCCCGAGCCTGAGGTCAAGGGCAAGTGTTGCCAAAGCACATCACATCCCTACATCATCAAGCCTTATCGTTATTCCTGATGAAGGATAATTCCAGTGTTATTACCCTCAGCTATAATTACTAATGAAGACAAAAAACTGTGCATTGAGAAATCTGAAAGCATGCCAGTTCACAGCAGCTTAATGCAAGGCCCTATTTACAAAAGAAAACTCTTGAGGGAGTATTTCATTTTTTTGCTGCTTCACTGAACTGTAGATTAATGCTGCTCCCCAAAGCACCTTAAGCCAATAAAAAGCCTAAACATTTTGATGGCTTCTTTATTTATCTACCAATGCTAAAAAAAAAATGCGAACCCAAAATATAGCAGGGCAATGCACACTGTTTAAGAGCATCAGAAGCCAGTGAGTGTGAGCAAAAAGACATAAAGACAATCACGTGGTTTGTCTCTCCCGAAAGCCATTTGTGAGTGCGACATGTTCCAGGGCAATGAATTCGACAGAGAGCAGGAAAGGGCAATTACACAGCATACAAATGAAGAGTTAAAGGAAAAAAACTTCCCGAGGTTTTGGCAAGTGGATTTTCACGCAAACACTACCCAGAAATGTCTCGTTATAGAACAAGAAAGGGAAACCACTGCCCGAAGAATCAGCTCCCAGGAATCAAGCCCTCAAGTTTAAAAATAGTGGGACAAAGAACTCCTTGGAGACTCATCAACAAGGCACAAGTCACCGAGTTTTCTGGAATACACGTTAAAGTAAAATAATGCACAAGTAGCCATGGAAAGGATAATGAAAGCCTGTATCCACAGTCGCAAAAAGAACAGAACCGGAGCCCCACCAGCACTGTGGAGAAGCAGATGAGTTAAACACCAGTTTTTAAAGGAGACAGTTCCAATACTGGAGAAACCACATCAGCACAGGTCCCATACAGGGCAGAGCCTGCTCAGGAGCAGAGGTCAAGCACCTGAGAGTCGGACTTGATGATCCTTGTGGGTCCCTTCGGACTCAGAACATTCTATGACTCTATGATGTCTCCCTACACCTATGTTTGGCCCTTAAACTGTGTGAAAATGGAAAATACCACCATTTAATAATCAGAGAGACTCATTAGCACAGCTTCTACAGAAACTGCATCTGTTTTTTTCCTGTGATGGTCCAAATAATTTTCCACAACCAAACCTTTACCTCAGGAAAAGTAAGGCAGGTTGCCTGGCTTACTTAGGCTTGTACAGCCAATGGAAATATAGGATCCCATGTTCCTAATCCCTTGGCAACTCGTTGGTTCAAAAGGATGCTATACAGCTAAAATACAGACTAAGTACTGCTTGGATGCCTTCTCTCCTTTTCTTTAAAAAAAGCAACAGATCGCACACTTCCCATAGTTAAACTGAGTGCATTTTGTAGCATCAGTGGCTGCTTTTGGTATAGAGAAGTGCTGAGTGCAGAAATGCTTCTCTGTAAATGAATAAAAGCATTTCAAATTTCAAATAAAAGATTCCAAATTAACTTGGAAATAAACTCACAGTGGGAAACTGTCACCCCAACCGTGTTTGCTCCACCTCCCACCCTCAGTCCACATTTTTCAGCTCCTGTGCATTGAGTGTGTCCCAGCCCCGGACGCTCTCCTGCCCTGGCCCCTGCGTGTCCCTTGAACAAAGCAAGCATGAGCTCCAGCTGCTTAAACACCACTTCTGACACAGGAGGGCCTTGAAAACAGCTGGAAGATGAAAGATTGAAAGGATGGCCATATGCTCACCTTTATTATTGTGCTTTTCCCTCAGCACCTTGCCCTTTACCTCGGCAGGAGCACTGGGATGTTTACTCTGCTATTGCCAGGTTATGTTTCTTAGACCCACAGGCCAGATGAAATAAGTTGAGCTCAGATTGCTGCCTTCCCCTTGCAGATGCTGTTTTCAGATTTATTTTTCCCTCTGCCTTTCACAAAATTCTCCAGGAATTTCTTATCCTGCTATTTGTTACCACCACACCGTTAAGGAGAGTTTCAACCAGTCTAAACCATGGGGGAGTGGTATGACCATCAAACTGCCTTTTTCTTTAAAAAAAAGGAAAAAAAATTCTAAAAAACATTATAAAAGGCTGGAATTAACAAGAAATTCAACTCCCAGAGCTCACTTACTATGTCTGAAAGGTGTTCTCTGATGAGTGCGAACCGACACAGCAGGGGAAAAAAAGAAAGAGCAGTGACAGACTCACGCATTTTTCGGAGCCTTGCAGTTGTTAAACATCACATGAAAATAATTTACTAAATATGAACGTCTAAATTTATTTTCAACTGTTTTAAGTACTATAAACTTGACAGGAAAGGGTCGAAACCTGATATGAAAGGGTTTAAATTATCGTCGATGGAGACACACATTGCACAGGGATCTGCACTGAACCCACGCGTCACTGTAAGATACACAAAACACTCACCCAATACGAAGAATCATGTTTTAAAGTCTTCAACTCAGTTATGGCTATGTGCAATTCTGTTGATCCTGCAAAGTAACAAACTCCCCCGCCTAGTTCCACACTGGTAAATATGGAACACAGTGATCTCCACAGGCACAAACAGCTGCTCTAGAAGATCTGTTCCATGTAAAGTCCATATATTGTACGTAGCCCTAAAACCGAGATTAAATTTTGGCGGGGAAACCACAACAAAGGACTTGGAGGATACAGCCCCGACCTGTGAGATTTTGGTTTTGTCCATGTGAACATAGGGTGGAGTCTCACAGGACTGGAAATTTGGACTCATCACAGTAGTTATGAGTTCTCTTTAAAAATACAGCTGGGACACACACATCAAATACCTTGTCCAAGGCCAACAAGGCCAGACCTCAGAGCAAGGTTTCAAAGTCAAGGGTCACTGGTTCCTAGTCACAGCAAGAACAATCTATTTTTGTATAAACACTCATTTGCACAATACCAGCCCTGTCGCCTGCAGGGAGAAGCCCTCTAGGCTGCTATTGTCAGGTGAGTTCAAAACCTACCTGTGGGAATATCTGGAATACAGAGTCGGCATTGTTTGGGCTGAGTGAGGCCATTAACCAGACTGTGAGAAAAGTTTGCTGTTAGAGTAACAGTCACTGCTAGAAAGAGGTACTTAATTATTAACTCTGAAGAAAATCTATTCAGGAAAGGGATTTCTGTCTGTGTAAAACCTGCCAGGAGCTCCCAACACTGTGGCTTTAGTCAGGGTTATATGCATCAGCTCAAGAACCAGCTCAACAAGTTATGAAATTAAAATTCTAGAGAAGATCAAGCATTGCCTTTTCTAATTAGAGTAATACTGAAACAAAAAAGCATTTCAGACTGAAAACAGGGGGGGTACAATCCCAGCACGCTGTTCACTTCACACCTCTCCAACCGTTCTGCAGAAAAGGTCATGCAGAGGAAAATTTGAATTGAAGACCAAGTCCAAAGGGCAGTTTGCAATTTGATGGGTTCAATCTCACCCTGCACTCCTACTTTAAAGCTGGAATTAACCGGCATTGCCTCCTGAGGAAGCAATCCTACCCTTCCTCACCCCCAGACCACTTCACTCTTGTCCCCAGACTGCTTTAACCTCTGCATTAACACAAACTGCAAAGCAGAACAAAACACAGACCCAACATAAACTGCAGCTTTTTTATGTTTTGGGAGGTTGGTTTCAGCATCCATCACGTCTCTGGATCACTATGCAAATGTTTGCAGAAGCAGCAGGAGGAAGATGGCAGAGGGCCAGAAGGGAACAGCCAGGGCTTGAAAAGGGCAGAACCACTTTATCTGAAGGCAGGATTAATGTTTGCCAGCAAAAAGGGAATCTGAGACACCACTGACTGAGTGACAGGAAAGAAATCTGCATAAACAGGGCCATCTGATCAACCCCAATGGAAATATGTTATTAGTACCCAAATATCCACTGATACAAAACTGATCCAGGCAAATGCAAAACCTAAAAGAAAACAGCCACAAGAAGAAAACCAGGACACGTACAAGGAATGATAACCAGCCCACAGCAAAAGCTCAGGGGAGACAAGGCACTTGGAGCTCCCCCAGTCCCATCAGACAGGGACAACAACCCCCCTAATTACAGTTTTATTCCCCATACAGCAGTCCTTCACCTAAATTCACTTTGGCTACACTGTCTGGTTATGTATTTTTGATCCCTCTGTTAAATAACTGAAACACCCAAATAAATATTTTAGAAGATGTGTGCTGAAATAAGTATTCGCGTATCAGAATGACAAGGAGAATTCTTCTTGTACATGTCTCTGAAGCTGTTTCTCAATCTCTTACCTCAAAACTGAAATACTGATCTGAAATCAGAATTGAAAAATAAATGGTCGTATCCATTTGCTCACACCCAGCTCAGAAGATTCTTTTTACTGCCCTGTTTCAGGGTAGATTTTAAGCAAAAATGACAAATTGTTTTGCAACAGAGTGAGACTTGACCACATTGAGGAAAAAGAAGGAGAAAATCGAGTGAAAAAATTGTTGAACCTGCCTCTTATTTCTGGGGCAGCTTGTTATCCCTCTTTCACGTATATTTGCACAACACAGGCTTGCCAAGAAGAGTTTAAGCCCCATTAATTTCTGGTATTTCGAGTCTCGCATACCAACATCATATGATCAAAGTGGGGTTTAAGCTCACACGGTAGGAATGTATTTATTATATTTTTTTAAACATATGTACTTCACCATTACCACATACAAAATCTGCACACGCAGCCTATTTCTGTAAATAGCAGAGGGGTTTTTTAAAAGTTTCTTTGGTTTCCAAGCAGCTTTGGATGCTAAATTTCCCCTTTGTTCTCTGTCTCTTCTACTTAGTGTTTATTTTCCTTGTAGACTATTCAGCTGGTCATGGTAACTTCATGGAAAGGCTGAAGTTCAATCAGGCAGATGTAAAGAGACATTTTAGGGAAGAAGAAATACAAAGAATATTGTAATGAATGGGGAGGGCTGGATGACAGGCAGAGAAGTGGACGTAGAAAAAGCTTTCGAATGTTTGAAGTTCAACGTGAAAAACACTTGAAGTAGGATTTTGACATGAGAAAGCAAAACCTGCTGACAGAAAGGGGAACCAGGCATAAAGACTTAGCCCAGCAAAGTTGGTTAAAATGGTTAAAAATCTTTAAAAAAAAAAAAATTCAAATATATTAATAGAGAAAACACAGCAAGTATTTATAAATGTTAACCAGTGAAGTTTACAGTAAAGGCCAAATCCCAGTGGCAATGTAAGTTCTTAAGTGGCTTCTTTTAAGCCCCTGCAAGGTTTCCAGTGCAATTCTGCCTGACCTTTATCTAAAGGTCATTCTTCCAGCCAAGGAATTACATCCAGCGCTGTGAGCCCCAAGGTTGGGAGCTTCCAGGCTCAGTTACTTTCTAGAGCTGGTTCTAACACAGCCTCTAGTTTTTACACTCATTAGAACCTCTCCTTTCCAACAGAAAGACAACAAACAACAGCACTCCAAAGTTACTCTTTAAATACTGCTTGCAATGGACACTGTATTTTATCTACTAAAAAAATCATAATGCACTTGAAAGTATTAAATAAGAAACTGGATCCTACAGCAATTGCATGCACTAAATTGTAAAAACACCTTTCAGTTTGAAAATTCCTCTGTTCGGGATGCATCAATGCAGAATTCTAAAGCACTTTAAACAGGCGCTAAACAAAAGAAGATAAAAAAGTAGCAATTAAATGAGGATGAAAAACAACACCGTCTTTTAATGAAATGTGCCAAGAGTAGAGTACTCTCTCAGATATCAAAGTTCACTTCATTTCGAATCCGAGATATATTTACTTGGACTCATAAATTCACATCAACAGCCCTTTCTAAGCAAGCAGGGTTGCAGCTGTCATATAATGTTTGTATTTTGCCCAGAGCAGCTGTGGGTGCCCCATCCCTGGAAGTCTTCTGCGACCAAACATGCTCCTGATGCAGCTGTTAGACTGACTGAAAGAAAACATTCCCCTTCACTTACCTAAAACAGGAATGCTACTGTGTGAGTAGCTACGACTTGTTCTTTACGTAATGTTGAAGTATTACACCACCTCAATTTCTAAAAGTTACTATCTATTGATAAACATTGGATAAAAAGGTCATTCTGGGGTCCCCACCAAATTTCCTTACCAAACAGAAGCACAGAGGCCAAGTAATTTTATTTCTAGCCTTTCTGCTTCCAGCCTCTGCTTGCACATCACTACATAAATATCAAAAAGATTACAGTATGTTGGAAGAGAAAGGACATAAGAGAATTTTAAAAGATTTACAACAGGAGTTAAAAAAAATATGAAAAAATCAAAGCCTGTTAAACATTTTTACCTCAGTTTCATATCCCTGGTGGACAAAGCAGCTTTGTTGCTTGTTAATTTGCCTTTTATGCTTATCAACCTTTTTCCTCTTTATCCATAAAGAAAACATTTTTCTGATAATTCAAATACAAATGGAATTAAGTGTTAACAGGGAAGCACTGTTGGTGTTTTGTTATGTAGATTAGATCGAGTCCTGAGAGAAGACAAAGCAGATTCCCTCTTCTCCTTACCTATGGATTAGCATTTAGAGTTTGCTACGAAGTTTAACCTGAATTTTCCTCAGATGTGATCCTGTTGGGGCTTACTATGTCATTTTATTTGCTGTGTTTCCAAGAACAGTCTCACGGTTTGCATTAATGTAATCAAAGAAATAATATGTCAGTTAAAAAAGCAAAGCTTCAAATAGATGCACCGTTTTTCTTATAAAAGCACCAGTTATCTTTGAGAGCTGGTTGGGGGGGGGGAAAAAAAATCAATTGCTCTTTCTCCTTGTGCATGTCGATTTTTTTTCATGTTTAGTTTCAACAAATTCCTTTCCATCTCAACTTGGGGGGAAAGCATCCCTTGAAATTTGTAAAGGACACCAGGTGCCCAAAAGCTTCAGCAGCTTTGTGGGTGGGATTTGGGGGCACAGAGCAAAGACTCTCCAGGTCTGCAAATCTGCGCCAATCCCTTGCCAAGTGCCCTGTAATTGGAGATTTCCAAGCTGTCGAATGCAGAGACCAGTTTCATTGATCAGTTTGGGTTCATTTGAATTATTAATATGAGGTCCAGGGATCTCAGATCGGGAGCACTTGGATAAACACAGGTCAAGATGTGACCATTATTTTTCACACCGGGCAATACAGTGGATGAATAAATGTCTAGTTCAGTTCCAGCTTAAATTTCTGAGTGGCTGAGCAGGACTAAGTCTTAATTTCAGGACCACTAACAGTGAGGAAAGAAAGGCAGAACTATCTGGCCTTCACACACTTAATTTCTTTTCTTAATCAAGAGGGAAGCAACAAACAAATGGTGACCCAGAAAGGATGCACACAGTGGAGAACGAGGGCAGGTGACCAGCCCTTGGTTTAGCCAAACTCCAGTGAAAGCAAAGCCGTGTCCTCACTATCCCTGAGCCCATCTGTGTGTGTCTGCAGCAAATATCCCTCCCTGCATCCCATGACAGATGGTCTCCAGGCTTCTCTTACCCCAACTGCAGACAACTTACCTGACTTTTTTTTTTTTTTCTTTTTTCCAGAGGAAATTTTTAAAAAAGGGAACTCTGCTGACCTTATCTGCATCTTGCCTGGTTATTGTCCAACCCAAGTACAACTCAGGCTCTAACTTAAGCTCCAGCCTGTGCTCATGGCACAATCAGGGACATTCTTTAGGATTTTGTAGATGAATGATGAAAGGGTAAACGATCTGCCCAGGTGACTCAGGCAGCACAGTCATTTTGTAGAAGAACTGAATTATTTTCTTGACCTTTGAGATTTTGATTCACTTCATTATCAAGATAAGAAACTCTTTTTTACCAAATTCTAGCTAGCCAAAATTTAGACAAACAAGACAATCAAACTGATGAAAAGAGACAGTTTCCTCACTGACTATCAATGTTTAATTATCTTCAGTAAACAGCTTGAGAAATAAAAACTTCTTAGGCAAGAAGGAAGCAGAATGAGAGACATGTTTGTGACTACTGCACAAAGTAGGGAAACAAAAACCAGAAAGAATATTATTGTTTGAAAATACAGATTCCTAACAAACTCTTCAGGCTTTCACTACTTAAAAGCCATTTTATAACAGAGGTACAGATAATTTCAGCATCACCAGAAGTTCTGTATTTATTTTTATCACAGTGATTTCTTTCCAAAGTTTAGTTTCTGTCTATTTGGGTACGTCTCTAGTTCAGACACAAGTAATGCAAGTCCTCAAATGAGACTGTTGGAGAACCAGAAATACTTTAAACAAATTTATTTCTAATTGACGAGATTTCATGTTGATTGTACCCCTGTAAGACCTGATTAAGTGAATTCATTACCATTTATAATTTTATGACAGCACACGTCGGAGATTCCAGCCATGGAAATTATCCCAGTCTAATCAAGACACGCAAACTGAATATAAAAGCACTTTAAAAAAAAAAAAATCTCGATTGAATCAGGATTTAAAATATTCTTAATAAAAAAAACAGCAGCACTTGAACTCCAGGCACACTACTACCAGTTTCTGTCATGGATAAAGTATTTAGTAAAAGTTCTTACTAAATGTTCTGTAGGTAACAAGCAGCTGCTGACACAGCATTGACAGTCAGACTTTTGGGAAGGCCACCCATGAGGGACCATGAAAAGCAGTGATGCCCAGGAATACTGTGCTTGAAAGGACTCCTAGTTTTCTCTAAAACAGGGGGTTGGGGTGACCCTACAAGATGCACCCCTCACTTTGCTTAACTTCTTCCCCGTTTGCCGCCCAAATGCCTCTGTGTGTGTTGCCAATCGGAACAATTCCCACACGGAGCTCATTTCCCAACGCTGCTGTTGCTGCTGTCAGAGCTGTGTATCCCTGCACCTCATTAGAAGAGAGGAATAGCATCCAGGCAGCTCTGCTTACCCTGGGATGCAGCTGTGCAGGGAAGGAAATAATTAAGCCCATCATATGAACCAAATCCTTCAGGACAGACCCATTAATGAGATTTACAAAACCCACACTCTGCTTTGCTGTTTGCAGGAACAAGGGGGGCAGAGACAGAGAGAGAAAAGCCCTTCTTTTCAGCATTAGCATAAAACCAGAAACATATTTTGTTCAATTCAAGCATTAGAAAGAGATTTGCCATTAGGTTTTATGTCTGCTTGATGTTGTCCCACAGATTTTATTTAGTCTGCATCACAGATGTTTGGTTTGGGTTTTTTTTTTTTTTTACATTTGCCATCACTAGCTGCCTCACCTCAAAAGCTTTTTGCCCAGTCCTTAATAAATCTAAACTGCTCTTCTCCACATGGTTTTTCAGTCACACACGGAGAGTGACTATTTCTGCATATCAGAGCTGAATTTTCTTAGATGCTCCTTATAGGGAGCTTATATAAAAGAGGGAGAGTTGACTTCTTACATGGGCAGACAGTGGCAGGACAAGGAATCGTTTTAAACTAAAAGAAGAGAAATTAAGATTAGAAGGACATTGTTTAGTCAGGGGGTGGTGAGGCCCTGGCACAGGTTGCCCAGAGAAGCTGCGGCTGCCCCATCCCTGGAAGAGTTCAAGTCCAGGCTGGATGGGGCTTGAAGCAACCTGGTCTAGGTCTCCCTGCCCATGGCAGGGGGTAGGAAATAGATGATCTCCAAGGTCCCTTCCAACTCCAACCATTCCAGGATTCTATACACAGTATTTTGTATAGTGCAATAAAAGCTGTTACATATATAGTGGTATGGAGGGGGAAACTCCACAACAAAGCCACCTACCCCAAAGACTCAAAACCGTGCAACAAGGACATACAGCACTAATATTTTTAGGAAAACCACAGACCTGGGATGAAAGTTCCAGGTCAGCACTCACTCCAAGCATGTGAGTGGTTGCAGCCTGCACCAAACCCCACTGTCGCTGCTGGCTCTCACAACGTGCTTGGCCATGAACGTCTGCAGTGACTGCGACTGCAGTGAATGTAGATGGGGAAGAATGACATTCCGAAAAACTAAAAAGCAAGAAGACTGAAAAGGTAAGCAAAGGCCTTCCACAATCACATCTGTATTTTAAGCTTTGTTTCAGTGTTTATACCTCATCAAAGGTAGTTTCGAGTAACTGCTGCTCCTTATGCTTCACACTTAATTGAAAAGTAGCTCAGCCACACTCTGATGAGGCCTTTCGGTTTCCTACACTGAGCACATCATTTAAAAATTCATCACTTGAGATTTTTTTTTTTTTTGCCCTGTTCTAGAATTATTTTATATAATTCCTTGCACAAACCACACTGCCTCCCTTCTGTATGCAACTCAAATGTGTGCGTCCCTTATCAGGGAGTGACTGATGGATTATATTGGTCACACCACAGACTAAAGACCAGCCTGACTCTTGAAAAGCTCCTCACCACAACTGCAAACTCACTTAAACATTATAGCTGCCAGAAATAATTATTCCCATCAACTCAACACAATGTCAAATACAATACTTAGAATTCAAATTTGCACACCTGTTTCTGTACCTTTGCCTTTTGACTGGTGTATTTATCTTTGATAGCGACCCTGCCACTGAAGCAAACAGTCTGTTATTAAGTGCCCTGATAAACCAGAATTTTTTGTTGTAGTGGCCTTTGAGGTACCAATATTTTATTAATATTTTTCCCCTTTTCCCATTTTCACAGACTACACTGCTATATCCAGATTACACTGCTTCATGTCACTACACGCTTTGCAGCAATAAATGTCAGAGGTTTTACGTTGTTTCTCAGTTTCCTCTCTGCTTCCAGTGCTCATCCAAAGGTAATGGTGCTGTTAGGACCCTCTATCCAATCTTTGATCTGTGTCCATAGTGTGCATTGACACAAAACCCTGCAGCAGCCAGTGCAAGACAAGGCACCTTCAGGTTCTCTTATCACAGAGAAAATGAGGTTTTTAGCTTACAGATCATAGAGGAGCATCAAGCTTCAGCAGAGGAAACCTAATTTCAAATCAGTGTCCTTTTTGTTCTAGTTTTCCGATTTCTGAGTTTAATGTTTATTTTGTAATGACTGAACCAGAAGCCAAGAAAATAATGTCACTTTAGGAAATTGTTTTGCATAAATAGCTCTAAGTCGTCCCCAGAGTACTGCCAAAACTTTTTCAATTGTGTTCTGAAAGAACCACAGTAAGGCTAAGATAAAAAAATACACAATAAATATAAAGACCAGAAGCCTTTTTGAATAGAAAACACTGAAAATGCAGCAGATAAGGTAAAAACAAAAGATAAAAAGGAGTATGATTGTGGTGTATCTACACTACAATGTATCTACACTGACTCACTGGTCCATCAGTTCTCACCTAATTGTACAACAGTACAAAAACCCAGAAATTCTTTATCTAGTTTTAACATCAGTTGCAAATTTGCAGTGACTCCATTACAAAATTGGCCCCCAAAAAATAAATAAATAAATAAAGGGTGTTTATCATGTCTAATACGAGAAATATTATAATATTAGTCTACCTGCTAGTTCATATTCCAAAAATATTCTGGAGGAGGAGGAGGAGGAGAGTTGTTATATATGAGGACAAAAGCTATCAAGATGTGCCAGCCACCTTCACTCCAGGCCACAGTTAAGCTGCAAATTCCTCTGCTCTGAGATCATCCTCGTAATCCACCCAACACCCCAAAGCAGAAGGAGGAACACTTTCCTTGTTGGGGATCAAGCAGGTTTTCCAGGAGGATTTGGCCAGCTCTTCATTGAAACACACCTTAGGATGCAGCACAACACAGGGGTGAAGCTTCTGGGCTGAAGGTTTTTCAGGTTTGCCCACCTGACAAGAATAACTTCAACCATTTCGTCACAAAATTAGTTTGGCACACTTACCTGTCAGTACAGGTGACAGCAAGATGATCGTCAGAATCTAGTTCACCCTCATCTCAGATTCCTGTAGAAATACAGAAAGATGTAAAGACTTACATGTGGAGAAAGAAATGAAGCAACCTAAGGGCCACCCTGTTTAAAATCAATAAAGCAGAAATGCTCATGGCATGAAGATTTTGATGGGAGAGAGAGAGGAAGCTTGTAATATTGCAAATTTCCAACATATTCATCGTGCTGTAACAAAAATACTATGCAGAGCTTTGCAAGGGCAGAGCCTGATGTGACTTCACTCACTCCAGAGTGCTTCTGGCAGCATGAAGTCAGTACTAAGACAGAAATAAGCTCTTTGGGTTATCAAGAAAGACACTATTTCAGGCCAGATCTGACAGAAGGGGAAAGATGCTGCTCTGCTGTTTCCCACTTACATCTTCCTTGATTTAAGCCTTGCCAGAACACTGAGCTTCCCAGAAATGTGTGGCTGCTTATCAACCCAAATTTGAGCAGCAAGATACTCGGTTTTTCCCCAAGTCCAGCTGAGATTCAGAGATTAGGCTCTGCTGTTTCCAGGCCTCTAAAGGGATTCCCCAAATCATCAGACATGCCAGTCCAGCTCCTGGATCAGCAGGCACACTCTATTTCCAAATAACTTCTATCCCTGAAGTGCTTGACTTCATTCAAATTTTAATGCCTTCACTGATGGGTAGAAGCTGATGCTGAAAAAATTCCTCCCTGCTATGTATTTCCTCCTTTTACAGATACAGATGGAGGGGAAAATCCAGAGATTTCCATTGCAAACGCAAGTTTTACAAACCCCTTTTTAATTTTTGGTGTGCTCCGGTGTACAGTACTCCATAAAAAATTACTACTAGATTATGTTACATCTGTTACTTCTAAGCACAGTAAGAGGTCTAAACAGGCACTCTCTTTTAGACACTTTATTTTAAATAAAGCCAGACTTTGACATATTTTACTAAAAATAAACATAGCTATCAACTGTGTTTGGAGTAGGAAGAAAATCCTTGCAAATCTGTCTGCAGCACCTGCGTAATTCTGCACAACTGTCTTACAGAAGCAACAAAAGAAAAGCTATTGAAGGACATTTCCCATACTGAACTACTGTATTTTTTACCAATGTCAGCTGCATTTAAGATTAAACCTGTTGGGTTTTGCATTTTTAGAGTGGGAGATAATAAATGTGAACTCCACCATCACTGAGGTCACAAGAAAGGGAGGTAAGAAAGTTCATCGACTGTTTCTCACCAGGCAAAACCCAGAATCCGTACAAGGAGAGAAGGCAGCAGACTAAAAGTAAAGCAAAATAAACCAACCAACAGGTTTCTTAATCTTTGGGATGGGAGAAACTGCTTCCACTTCTGAACCATCTCTTTTACAGGCACCAGCTTTCAGTTTCTAAATGGATCCAGACAGAGGAGGAATTACTTTGGACTGGATATATCAATCACAGATTAAACTTCCCCAAACTGCTCTCAAATGCTGACACATCAGCTCAACATACTCCAAAACCAGGCTTTGTTGGCTTTAGGAAAGATTTACATCTCGGTCAGTGTAGGACAGATATTGTTAAGATTTACTAAAGATATGACCACAGCAACAGCTTGAGCCTTAAGCAAATATTTTTGGATTTTGCTTTTAAACAACCAAATTAACAAGAGCAACATAAATGTTAAGCATTCAGCGACTAAAAACCCCCCACAAATAAAAGCTACAGACAGGAATTCATTGCAGGGAATTTTTGCATGTCACTGTGGAAGAGAGGAGAATGCCAGCAGTTTGTTCTGTGTGGAGGCCAAATTCTCCTATTTACAGAAATTACCCATTTTGCATTTTGGATGTTAACTTCTTTTTCACTGTGCTCTCCAGAGCCAACCCCAAGGATAGGAAAAACAACTTGAAAAACCTGCTCTTTGCCAAGACCAGGGAAAATCCCTCTCAATAAGTGTTTGTGTATTGGAAATTCGTAGAAAATAAATAAATGGTGCCAATCCTGGCTTCTTAATGAGGCTGGGTGAAGTTACACAGTGGAGAAAGACACCACATATGGGAAGAGTGAGCAACTGTTCCTCCCTTCTGGCAGACAAAAACTGAATCCCCTCCCAGATTCTGTTTTTCCAGCTCCTCGAGCTCAGGATCAGTAGAGCAGAAGCTCCTCTTTATCTCAGAGCCTTTGATGCATCCCTGAATAAATGTCTCTGTTATGAAATCCCTGGTTACTTGCACATCCTACTGCAACAGGTTTCCCTTCCAGACGCGGCTTTCATGAGTGGCTGGACAAGAGAACACAGCCCCGCACAGGCTCATCCCTCAGGAGACACCAAACACGACAGGCAACGTGTTTTTTCCTTTCTGGGAGCTCCGGTGTGGGCCTCTCCTACACCAAATCCCCCATTTTTAACACCTTCGTAGGAACGTAACGCCTTCGGAGATTTCTGTTCCTGTAGAAAACTTAGCGGGAGTTGAACACTAAATTCAAGAGCCACTGTAAAGTAGGAGGAGATGGAAAAGGAGGAGAGTCACATAAGCCGTTTTCCTTACCAAATTAATCTATAAAACCCCGAGCTGCAAAACCACAAACCCCCAAACTGTAAAACTATAAAAACCAAACTGTAAGTCCAAGCGAAAGCAGAGGCAAACGGCGCAGTTGGATTCTTCTACACCATTCAGTGCTGCAGTGAGGAGACGTGACATTTTTGCAGGGTGCACTGTAGCAACAGTGACTTGGTTCAGGGAGCAGCAGAGCTGCAGCCAGGCAGTATTTATAGTCCTCTCTCTCCTCAGCTCCTTATTCCTGCTCTTTTTCCTCCCCCTCCGGTGAATTAACCAGGATGCTGCCTCCCAAACCCAGCTGCTGCCACTGCTGGAGGAAAGCTCTTGCTGTTGCCACTGTGCTGCAGAATGAACATTCCCAAAAGGACACAGGTCAAGCCTTTTCCCTCAGATCTGGCAAAGCAAGAAATGTTCCACTATTTGTATGAATTTGAACCAACGGACTGAAAACGTCGAGATTTTTTTGGCATCCCTTTTTTTCGTGGCAACATCTTTAAGGACTTTTCTGCACGGGGATTTAACCTTGTTTGTGGGTGTTTCTCTACGCCACGTGCGCATCTAGAAAAGTAGAAGTGACTAAATAAAACCAGCAAAGCTCAAGTAAATTCTGCTACTGAGTAGACAAGTCGTGCCTACACAAACAGGCATTTATTCTGACACACAAACACGAGTCAACAAAAATCGTACAACCCTACTGGCAAACTCGAGTGAATATTTCTGCATAACTTCTTAACACTATTTCTATTGCAGGGCATTCCCTGTTTGGGTCTCTGAACTGGCTCCCAGCTGCCCAACCAGCACAGATCCCTGCAGAGCCACAGAGAAATCCCCACCTCTGTACATTCGTGAGGATGGCACAGAAAATGGATATGCTGAAGCGCCCGAAAAAGGAAGCATTTGGGAGCATCCAACGACAGGATTAGCATGTTTCAGTTCATACAGCTCCAAACAACAAAGGTCATTAATTTAACCTTAACTTTTCTGAACACAAACAACCCTTAATGCTACACAGCACCCTGTTTTCTCTACCTTCATGTACGGAAAGATGTCATCAACCCTGAAGACCCTCTTATTAGCACATAAAGCCTCCAAAATCAAAGGTAATTTATCTGTGATGTCTACAAAACATGAATATCAGCAGAGTTCACGTGATTACAGAATAATTTACACAATCCAGTTCAGTAAAAAAACTGCTAAAGCAGGGCAGTCATGATGCATTGAAGTACCAACTGCTGCTTTAACAGTACACTCATATAATTTATAGGCAGCTGAAGGCACTTTGCACTGTAAAGCTCCAGGCAGTCCATTAATTTAGTAATACTCAGAGACTTCCAGATGTCTTTAATACTAATAGACCCCAAACACACACCTTGAATTCTCCACTTGTCCCCAAGTTAAACTGAGAGCTGAAATACCGAGGTAAGTACTAGGACCAAGCACGCATGGACTTGATGGATTCAAATCCTGCCTGAGAGAGACGTAACAAGCAAACCTGACTTGATTCCAGACCAGCAAAGAACAAGGAAAGGAGCTGAAAAATGAATGTAGCAAGAAGAGAGCTATCTGAGATTTTGAGACTCCTATCAGCTAATCCTGCCATTATATAAAGCCAGAGCAAACAAAGTCCGGTCATGAGGCTGAAATGCGAACAGAATCAGGAAAACAGTTCAAGGGAGTGGAAAAATAGTTATTTTATACATCAGGAGACACCATATTTGGGCATATATTTAAAATTCAGAAGAGAAAGAACTCCACATGGACCCTTTCAGAACTAAATAAATATCAAATCTGCAGCTGCTCAAACACTTACTGGAATGAATTCGCATATTTGTGACTCTTAGTTTTTTGCTATGCTCGACTACTCTCATCTTTTCTTCCTCAGCGGCCTAAACATAATGGCTCAAATGCCTGTATACTGTGTGGTAGCAAAGAATGGTCTTCAAAAATGCCAGATGCTTTGTAGCTTCAGATTATTCATTGCTTATGGCAGCAAATTCATGCCAGAAGCAAAAACAAAAACAAAAAAACCCCAAACAAACAAAAAACGCACAAACAAAACCAAAAAAAGGAGAAAAAAAAAACAAACAAAAACCCAAAACAACCAAAAAAAACCAAACAAAATTTCATTCCTGTTCAAATCCAGACAATTTAAATGTGTACTGTTAATTTCATATATATTAAAGGCAGAGAATCTCCACAGTCCCACACTTTGCCTCTTTTAAGATGCTTAACAGACACAGGGGGAAAAAAAGCAGCATCAAGAATTTGGGCACCAGAACATGCCAAAAATGAGACAAATTAGCACAGAAACAGGGATTTTCCACAAAAATGCAAAGGAGAGATACAGGAGGGATCTCTCAGCCCCCGTTTCCCACCCAGGCACAAAACGGCTTCTTCCAGTTCCCTAGATTTGGAAGAGGAGGGAAGACAAGGTGCAAAGTTTATGAAGATTATGACCTTTTCCTTCTTGAGACAGCAGGAGTCAGGACTCTACATATTTGCTATAGCAGGTTGATCAGCCTGAATAAATGTGGAGTACAGCAAACCACAAGCAAACTCATAAGTTGATGTAAAAGCATGAAACTATGAGAACCTGAGAAGTTTCAAGCTTTACTATCTCAAAATAAGCTGAATGTATCTATCTGATCCAATTTAGGCAGAATTCGGGTCTGTCATACGAGAATATCCCACTTTTCAGCAGAAAACAAATAGTCTAGGGCTTTAAATGGGACAAGCACAGTAACAGTTAAAAACCCTTCAAAATGCTGCTGGGCAGTCCTGCTGCCCAAACAATCTTGCAGAACTCTTAATCCAACATGTCACTGCGCTGCTTTACGCCAGAGATTTCCCAAGTACAGGAGCCACAGCAGGAACCCTCATGGCAACAGTTTTCTTGATCTCCCTTCTCCTTTCATAAAGTGGGACAGCCCCAAATTTGGATCATATCGCTCTTGCCTTCTCTAACAGATTACTTAGGGTGCTCTAACCTTTATTAAAAAGGTCCCTGTAGGGCAAACACTGAATAGTCAGGATCAGAAGGGCTTGCAAGGTGTTTAAATGGCAGTGGGACTGAGAATCACCCGAAGCAAGGCGTGGTTTCATTTGTATTCTTGAGGCCCTGGAACACGTCATGAACTAAGGAGAATTCAGATAGGAAGAGACCACACAGGGCAATTTGTATACCTGGCACTTCATTAGGTGATGGTTCTTCGCTACTAAAACAGCTGCAACTCTGGCTAAACATTAAATTCAAGCTCAAGAATAAAATGTTCACGGCCAACAATCATTTTCATTCCCCCAAAAGTATCTGGATGTCTTGCTAACAATAGTTTATGTGCAACCTATTCAATGTCTGTGTTCAGCATTGCTAAAATTAAACATTTCCACTCCAAAACATAAGTTTGTGAAGACTCATATTAGAAAAGCCACAACATGTAAAGAATTATTTCCTTCCAAATAGCTCTAACATCAGATCTTCTATTTTGGTTGCCTGATTGTAGTAGGTTTAAAAAGTGTTCAGATATGGAAAGAAAAATACCTCCTTCCTATGCTTATTCTAAACATAAAATGGCAATATAATTAAAGTAATAAGTACTACTGCAAATATCAGCAATCAGTGATGAACGAAAAATGTGCCATCCTCAGTTCATGCCTCATAATTATTTCATTTCCCAAATAGTGCAAAAATCCATGACAAGTACCAAATAACAAAAGCTTTTCAAAGAGCTAGGAGGTGCTCACCCTGGATGTAATTTTTCGTGTAACTCATCAGATCTGTCCAACTCAGTGAATTCAACCCTAAATTTTGCTCTGCAAGTTGTCCAGTATTTTGTTCTGGGAGTGCTGGAGAACTCTGTGATTCAAAGGAAGATTCGCAGCCATTCTCCACCTGACCTACAACCGGATTTTGAGCCTCAGATCACAGAGGAAAACCTACTGATTGTATTTACCAAACAAAGGCTTGGGGTTTTAGGATTCACGACGACATTTACCGGTCGTAAAAGATCACAGCTGTTGACCAAAGAGAAAAGCACATTTCCAAGAAGTGGATGAAACGCGCAGATGCCAATTACCGGGAAGGACGAAAGAGTCTGAATGTCCTCCCAGGAGCAGAGTGCCACGTTTGCTGTGTTAAGCACTCCAGCTGGCTCTGTTTTATTCACATGTCCCATCTCAGCAATCGCTGCTGCGTTGTGGAAACCCCTGTCACTTGTGACAGCAGGAGGGAGATCGTTGCCCCCACTTATAAATCACAGCTCAGGGCAGGCGCAGCCTCTGTTTCTTTATCGTCCTCTTAAAGACAGGAATTTCAGTGGAAGGTGGGAATCTATTAACTTTGCTGGCTGAGCTACACTACGTGAAGGGAGATGAAAGATGGAATAATGAAAAGGAGAGAAACCAGGCTGGCCAGTGCAAGGACAACCTGCCCACAAATGAATTATTCAGCTGCCAGGTCCTTGTCTTGCAACTCCACTGGAGTGAACACACAGGTCAACCCATTCTCAATCTGTACCACATTTAGGTCGGTCTAACTGGACAGGGTTGATAGTATTTGGGGGGTTGGGTTAAAAAGTCTCTTAAGAAATTCTCTTAATTTGCCATTATCAAAGAGAATAACTCAGTTTATATCACACCAGCAGTATTTAAAGGACATAGAAATGTAAGATAAAGTGCAATATATGTCAAATGCTTTTCAAATAATTATACCAACCTGTCGTGGAAGATTAAAACTGTTCTTAGTAAAAAGACCATGACAGTCACCTCAATACTAAAGAAAACATAGGTGTTAATTTAAATTTTCGTTAAGGTTTAGCAAGTAAATCGCCATGAACACAACAAGCCACAAAGGTTAAGAGCTGTAGACATGTGATCTCAAGAAACTCATCAGGCCTAATTACTCTGATGGTGCACAGCAGTCTCTTCATGGAGAAAATTACAAGCAAAACAAGTAATAAAAAGTGAAAAACACAGACAATTAAAAATTATGTGTGTTGTCTCTCGAAATACGAGTTGTTTGGCTTCTCCCAGTCACCAGGGGTACATTTTCTTTCTTCCACTGAGACAGTACAGGGAAGGATGCCCTTTAAATGAGCAGGGCATGAGCCTTTCCTTGTAGCAGATTTCAGGAAGACTCCAACAGGATCTGGGACACAGATTCCTAATCCAGCCTTGGATTTACTTTTGGTGAGCTGGAAGGGAACCAGTGAGGAAATAAAAACACGAGGAAACACGAGCCTTGTTCATAACACGCTATGAGCACAGTTTACAGAAACTTGAAGTAGACACAGCAAGTACCAAAACATTCCCATGAATTTTTGAGCTAAATGGGATTATCCCCATATACACTGGATAATATTTAACAAGATTAGACTCATATTACAACTGATTTATGTGCTTTAACACAGCAGATATGTAGAGCGGGAGCAGATTTGAAGCATCTATACTGACAATGCACAGTCTTTCAAATTAATAGTTCAGACAGGATTCTCTTCTTTCCCTTGTAGCAACAACCAGGGGTCAATGAAACTGGAAGCACAACAAATGGAAGAATATAAAAGCTTCCACAACTTAGAAACTCATCAGCCTTTCTGCACATTTCTTGGATGGCCACCTGCAAGCAATGCATTAAGATCACAATCTGAGTTTTAAAAGATCAGGTATATATTTTGAGTCACGTTAACTACCCACCACCCCCAGGGAAGTCACCGCTCCCAGGCAAGCACGCCTCTGATAAAGGCATGGGAGAAAAGAGAATAAAAGTGACAGATGTACACAAATCCCACTGGAGGTCTCAAGCCGGGCAAATAAAACCCCATGCCCATCAACCAAATTACGCAACGCTTATTTACCTCTGCTGAAAACACACAGAAATTTTCGTTACAGAAGAATTGCAGCAGAAAAAAAGAAGCCCCTAAGAAGGCAGCTCCTGGCATTTTATGGAAAGGACACTTGACTCCAGCTGTCTCCAGCTGAGCATCCATGAGCCACAGCAGTGTCATGCTGACTGCCCCTCACAAAACACATCATCTCTGAGAGTGTCACCTGCGTTTGCTTAGGACATGTCCAGCCCTAAGACATGAGATGTGGACTGGTGTGCCAGTGATGCAGTGGTTTTACTCTCTGCAATAAGGCTGTTTGTTGTACTGGCTCTGGGTTCCGTCTCCCCGCTGTGCAGTTGTACCTCCACGTGTCTTACAATCCTTTTCCCAAACAGCCTGGTTTGGTTTTTTTCCTAGTTATATGCATACCACACATAATGACGTGGCCCATTTATGATCAAGATATTGAATTTAAGGTCTGATGGCTCGGGTTCTGTGGAGAAGTAAAAAGCACTCTCCCTTCCCTGAATCGCCACAAAGATATTTAGCACATTAGTGGAACTTCATTTATTAACATCAACAAAGCATCTGAGCCAAGGATATATATTTCTTGCTCACATAACATATTGCAGGAAACAGAGTTACACCAGGCAACAATTTATTTGCTTGGATTTTCCTGTAAAGATCTATTGCATAGAATATCAACTATTCTTTCCACAGGGGATTTATTCATTCAACACTTGTCCTTACTCACAGTATCAATGTAATTTAAGGTCTTCAATTTTTTCAAACTTGGCTCTGTGTAGAATATACAAAGTGTAAATACAATTAAGGAAAGCACATACATTTTCCTCCAGCTTTCAAATATGGGTCACTCTGCCCTTTGTCCTGAGTTTCTTCTATTCACAGTTTGTTCCCTTCCCTGGTTTTCTCAGACAATAAACAGGTTAGTCAGTCTTGTCCTAAACATGTGACCTAGTTTTGTTATCCACAAAGTGGTTTGCTTAACACCCCAGGTACCACGAAATAATACAACACTAAGAAAATTTATCCCCAAAATTAAGGTATTGAAAAAGCCATACACACTTACAAAAAGACACTCAGCTGCTAAGATCACCAGACCAGCCCAACAAATATGTAGGTTGCTGTGTGGAGAACTGGCCTTCCATGCTGAAAAAATAAATGTTAATATGCCCCAAAGACTGTTATGTGATATACATACAGTTGCAGCCTCTGTTTGAGTGACTGTTACCTTGAAAAACAGTATTTTTATTCAAATGCAGCCTCAGTCAGACACACTTCCCTTCCTTGTATGAAAAGACAAGGTGTGTGTCTGTCAGGAATTAAGCGAAGCTAATGCCACACAATGTCACCCTGACCTGAGATACAATTCCAAGGTGCACCACAGGAAAAAAAAAAA
>VXAY01003083.1:583095-597297 GCA_013399855.1 Oxyruncus cristatus | reverse complement strand
AAAAAAGGAAGAAAAAAAAAAAGTAGTGGAACTGTGCAGAGCACATTTGTGATTGTGAAATATAACCCACTCATTTACTGAAAGATGTTATCTGGCTTCCACCAAGCAATTCTTTAATCTCCAGGAGACAGAGTGTGTTTTTCTGGTTATGTGAAATAAAGAAGTAAAAGCAAGAAGGCACAAAATAACTGTAAAAGCCACTATTGGCATTGATGCACAGAGTACTATGACCATTCTGAGCCTGGGGATTCCCAAAAGCTATTTCCTCCAGGGAAGGGACCACGAGTTGTCTGCGGAGCTGCATCAAACACCAAAACTTACATCACCCTCTGAGTGTTTCCACCTTAACTTTCAACAAGGTCTAGGAGAAATCCAAAGGGAGGCAAGAAGCTGACAGCTGGGAGCAGCAGGAGAAAGTGATGACTGGGTAAGAAAACAGAAGATAGAATATGAAGTTGATTAATATGAAGTGACAGGGGCAAAACCAGTCCTAAACACACAGCAATTGAAGTTGAGCTAATTAATGCCGTTCAAGAAAGACAGGATTTTGCAAATGTCAAATCACGTCATAAATATGTGAAATTCAGGTCCTGGCCCTACTCTCACTTTGTCTTGAAAGGGTCCAGTTTGGCCATACCTGGCCCTGCAAGTCTCGTCTGTGTGTCTCTGTGTCCCACCTGCCTCCTCCTCGACAGCCGTGTGGTGTGAGGGGATGTCACACAGCATCTCGTCTCCAGCAAGTCATGTAATTATACTTCCTTTTTGCCATTATGAACTCTATAACACCACAAATCCCAGAAAAACCGGAAGACCCTTCAGAGGACGGATCAGATGAGTACCTTCTGTGCCTCATTACAAGTAACCCGAAATCTGTGTCACCACTAAGTGCAAACAGAATCAGTTGGTAATAGCCTATTAACACCTTAATTAGCAAATTGGATATTCCTGCTCATTATCTATCATGCAATTTGCAAACAATATGTCAAATAGATTAAAACACAACATTATCAGTCCAAGTCCCAGGTGAAATGCAATGTTTTCTACGAAGGGGTGCACTAAAGCTTACTTTTGGAGCTGCCAGAAGCTCTGCAAGCCTGCTAACCATCAAGACATGGCTTCAGAGAGGGGGAAAAAAATCCATTTCTCTTCTCTCCAAATAAAGCTCAATTGCTTAATGCCTTCCAACAAGCATCATGCTGGCAGTGCTTTGTTGCCAGCTTTGATTAGGTTTTCTTACCACGCTGAGCAATGAACTGCAAGGCTGAGGTCGACACACTCCCCAGTTCAACAGTACTCAGGTGTAGTGCTCTTGGTTTAACCCAGTCCTACTCAGAGAGCACTAGTGGAAATCTTTTTGCATTGTTCCAAGAAGACTCCAACCCTCTTCATAAGTTTCGTCACACTCTACAAAGCCCATACAGTACAAAAATGTCCCTTATCTGTTTTAAACCAATTTACCGATTTCAACTAAAAAAAAATTCAAGTTTTAGCTCTCGCATTGCAGAACTCAGCGAACAACAGTTCCGAACTTAATCCACCACCTCCACGGTTTTGAAAACCTCCGTTCTTTTGCACTCAGCCTTCTCCTCTCCAAACTGAAGTCACAGCCTCTTTATTCTTCCTTTGTATCTCATCCAACTCCACAACATCCTTCATGAGATGCAGATACACAGTGTTAAAGAATTAAGTCACACTAATTCTTTACACAGGAGAAAAGCTATGCCCTCAGTCCTCTTCCCAGGACATTCTTGTTCATGCCTAACACAACGTAGATCTCCGAAAAACTTTTAGAGCATTTTTTGAAATTACACTTGTATATCCTGAAACAGATATTGGTATGCAATCCACCCCACTCCCCATGGCAGAGCTGACGCCCAAAACCCTGCAAAATCAAATCATGTACAAACCTGAGTTCACCAAGGAGCTGTTCTGCACACAGGCTACACAACTGAGCTTTAAACAAACCCCCGAAACTCCAACACCCAGAGGCCACAATGGGGCATATTGTGAAAGTCTTTCCTTAAGCATCACATACTCATCCAAGAGAGACTTTTAAAAAGACAAAACAACCTTCACTCACGTTGACTGCTCTTCATAAACCACTTTAAACAATGTTACTGACAACCCTGTGTGGCCTTTTGCTGCAGAGGGACAACGCAGTCTAAGGAGACTTCCAAAGTTTTGTCTATACTTCTCTCAAACCTTGAAGAAATTATTTTCCTTGTCATCTCAAACCTACATAACCTTACACCATATATTACAACACTCATCAGCTCTGTTCAACCCTACACTTACAACATACTTGAATTGTTGATTATTAAGGGACAGGAGTAATGCAACCAGGTGTAATGCAAGTGTCCCAGAGCTCACACCCCCTTTTCTCCTTGCACAGTTTCAGTCAGAATAAGCACAGAAACACTGAAGGATGATAATGTCTGACTTGCAGCTTCATTTCTCTTTGGGTCCTTCAGCAAGGGAACCAGTCCTACTCCTTCCACCCACACAGCCCCGAGTGACAACTGCCCTGTCTTCCCCCTTCACAGCCTTGCCTGGCCTGAAGGATTTTACAACCTCTGCTTTTCACTGCCTGTTTAATTTGTGTTGAGAAAGGGAGAAAACTTTCACCAACGGCTCTGCTCGGTTACACTTCCCTTATCCCATGGCCACCAATGACATTTGCAACAGCAATCTCTGGAAGGCAAGCCAAGAAATAGGAAATGAAACACAGAGCAGGTAAAGTCGGAGGTTTTTTTGGTTTTCCCCTTTGCAGCTTCTTTTCAGGAGCACGCCAGCAGAACTGAAATAACATTTACTTCGGTAAAACTAAAAGTCAGCAAGCAGAAACTCTTCTGCCTCCTGCTCTGATACGGAGTTTAAATGCACTACACAAAAACCCTGTACCTTACTAATGCCTAATTTTGGGATCATTTGAAACGAATTTCTTTTCAACCTTTTCAAAACTGCCCTTAGGCCACCACACTCTTGTCTCTTTACAGAAACCTAAGCACCACCTTAGTGATGATGTTTAGGAGACCTCACTGAACAGTCCTTGGGGCAACACAATTCCACCCCGAGCTAAGAAATCGTGATGACTTTCACAATGGAAGAGAAACACATAGAAAGGTAATTTCAAGCGTTCCCGTGAGTTTTATATGCTGCCAGAAGTGACAATACCACCGGTCCCTCCATCTGGGAATGTTCCCAGCCAGGGAATGCCCACGTCCTGTTGGCATTAACTGACTAAGCTGCTCAGAGCACCCTGGATGTTTCTTAACTGGCTTAGTGACTCTTCTGAAAGTGTTATAACTCAGTGAGGCTGCCATGAATTTGTCACACTCTGTCCTTCTCAAGAAAGCCTGAATTAAAGGTGTGACCCCATTATCAGACAGCCCATTAATTAAATGATCCACATCCAGAAATCAGAGCAGGAGTTTACACCCTCCCTGGACAGGACTACATGTTCTTTTAGCAAAATGCTTTGCACTAATGAACAAGTGATTTTTCAGTTGTCCTCGAACACAAGTACAGTAATGTAGACATTCTGGAGGAAACTATTAACTGATTGTCATCAGTAGAAAAAAATAGGGTGTAACAATCAGAGAAGAAATTTCTTCAGGAAAAAATAAATTCAATTACACTTTCTCAGCTTCATAAACAATTTACCTGCAAGTTTTAAGCTGACCACTTCAGTCAGACCAAATATCAGGCAAATTAGGACCCAAAAAGACATCGAGAAGGTGTTTAGTTCACTCTCTGCCCCTTAGCAAGATAAAATACACTTAGGTATAAGCCAACAGGTATCTCTTACTTGCAAAAATTGTTGGGTCCTCCTTCAGCCAGTATTTCTGGTTACATAATAAACTCACTTCAGCGGTTACATGACTGTTTTTCTAAACGCATGATAGTATTCAAATATCTCATGGGAATTTATTAATTCATTTATAAGGAGCTGGTTTGAACCAGCAAAATGATGCCCATACTTCATTACAGCAGGATTGTACATACTGATCACTTTCTCCAGCTCTGGTTTGGTTTGGGTTTTCTTTACATCCCATTTTTACTTCACATTTAAAGGCAGACAGGTTTCAAGGCAAAGCCAGAGTTCCCTACAGGACCTGTTGAACACCTGGAGGTGTTCTGGAGCACAAGGATTTTTGCACAGATTCGCAAGTATCAAGGTAGCATAAGATGTTTAGGAAATCAGGGACTTGCATCAGCCACAAGTACCCAGGGGGACCCAAGTTTTCCGGCTGGTGTGACTTCACACAGTGCAAAAAAGTCTAAAGAAGGAATTAAATTAATATTTGTTCTTTTTCATATTTCCCTTCATTTTCTTGTTGGTTTGAATCTGTGGATCTGATTCCACCATTGCAGAATGTGTGTATTACTCAAGCAAAGATGTAATATGGAAATCTGTAGTCCCCATCTCAATCAACTGGCATGTAAATTAAGGTCTAGAGAACAAGTAATCTCGTTCACTTTTTGGGTCACCAGTTGAATTATTATCTGGTGCTTCTCATTCCACAAACTTTTAAAAAATATTACAATCTGTAGTTACTTACTGAGAGATTAAAATAGAATAAACTGCTTACGAAAAAAAAATAAAAGGGAAAAAAATGCAAGTTCCCAAGTGAAAAGCTAAAACTACCATCTGCTTCAAGCAGGATTTTAATTTAAAAAAAGAGTGAGAGAGATGAAAAAGCAATTTTCAACGTAAGAGTTGACAGACTGGAGAGAAGCTGAAATACTGAACAGTAATTTTATAAACAGTTCAGCTGTAGCCAAATGCTAAGAGGGAAAACAAATAAAACCAACAATTGCAACAACATGGTATAGTAAGGCTTGGGGTAATGATTACACTGATATGCAGTATAAATTACCAAATTCCATTAATTAGACTACACTTCAGAGGACCATTTCATACTTCCAGGTGACCAGCAAGGAAATGTTGATATCTGAGGATCTCAGCAGGACATTATTTCCAGTCTGGGTTAAAAATTATAGACTCTTAGGTATCAATAAATATCAGTATAATGAATGTATTACTACACGTAACTTTGTACTGCACAACATCCTGTCACTCTGAATAAAAATCATGAGCACGAGTAAACCCTACCAAAAAAAAAACCCACATGCATTTTCTCCTAGAAGTGCATTATCAAGAACAAATGTGTTACCAAGAGCTAAACTCCTGCATTCAGAGTAACTGGCACTGTACTTTTGTCCCATCTGGTTTGGTAAGTAAGAGAGCTTTGCAAAAAGGGAAGTAATAAGTATAATGATGAGTTTAATTTCACGAAATTTTGCGCCACCTTTGTCAATCTGAAGCCTCACGTGAGGAACGTTTCGAAGTAATCCTCAAAGTTTTGGACCAGCTTTGTTGACAAAAGTCACATCAAACAGGTGGATTACCACAGGAGAGAAACTTTCAAGCAAATGTTTAAGTTTTCAGTTGAGCTTTGAAAGAGGTTCCTTTTTCTCTTTTCCGCTCTGAAGCATAAGAAGAACGCTAAAATGTCTAAAAAATGCCACATGGCTTTATTCTGCACACTCATTTTCCTTGACTGACAAGTGGCATTCCCGGTGACACAAAAACCTCCTTACTTTTCAAACCCGACTGCAAAAGTCAGAAAAAAAACAGAGTAAAAAGCAGGGTTTGTCAAAAGCTGTTCCAAGACAACATTTCCAAACATTTATTTAGGGTCATCTTCACTACCAGCTAAACACTCTGCTGATGCACAGTGATGCACTTTTCTAGTTCAGGCAGCAGGAGCATACAAAAAAAACCCCCAGCATGTTTTTCTTCTATAACACTTTTTCAGCACATGAAAAATGGTGGGTTCAGCTGAGTTCTGCAGGTGATGCTTGTAGTATTTGCCACAGATAACACCCCAGATAACACAGATTGCCACAGATAACACCTCAGCCCCAGGGTGGGGAGCTGGCAGGCATGAGAGGGCAAACCACAAAGTTGGGATGCAACCAGTGTCAGCAGTCTCAGAACTAAGGCCAGATTGCAGGAGGAGAGGGACAGCTGCCTCTGTCACCAGCTCTTGTCCCTCACACGGTGCAACCACACAGAGGACAGCACTGGGGTACCTCAGACTTACAGCCAAGAGAAATAAAGCAGAGGAAAAACAGGCTCCGCAGGTGCAAGACAACTCCTGTGGGGTGAAAGGCCAGGAGGGTGTTCAGTGCTGCCCCTGAGATTGCTTTTCCCTCCTGTGAGAAGCCCCTCTGCCCCCCAGGATGACCTCACCTTGTGCCCACAAGGGGAATGGTCCGTACAGCGGCCAGTGCCCACAGGGGCAAGTCTGCAGACCCCCTTCTCTGTCCTGATGGGCTTGGACCTTCCAGTGGGGAGGGAGTGGGATCCAGCAGGATGTAACAGGGCTGAAAGCAAATATCAGGAAAAGTGTTATATTTCTGAGGGCTCTTGGCTTCCCCAGCAGGATTCACACTTGCCAAGGTGACTGAGCCTCCTGGAAAGGAGGCCCTCCAGAAGGACCATTCTCTGTCCACCACTTAAACCACTGAAGTCAAGTGAAACAAACCAACCCTTAATTAAATGTATCTTAAAGCAGTAAAACCCCGTAAGCCAAAGCCATTCAGTTCAAGCCACAGTTTTGTCCTGGTTCCAGGTCCTGCTTCACTACGATAACAAGCGGTGAAAAAACCCCAAACTGTGTCTCTTTGTCCTCACCCAGACTCCTCCTCTGAGGAACACACTGCTGACACATCTTGCGGGTTCTAACAGGAATTACATGTTTATAACCTGCTATTCCCTGCAGTAAACAGGTAGACAAGCTCTTCTACCAAAACAAAATTTCCATTTCACTTCAAAGTTTTCATCTTTTTCAGATCTAATCTGAACAGTATCAGTACAGAATAGGAGAGGGCTCAGTTAAGGTCTTTGGATACACAGCAACTTCTGTTGCTCCCACAGAAATTCCAGCTTCTGGGAGTTAACACAACATATTCTTACTGAAAAAAAAAATATAACCCCCCCACAAATCAAGGTAAAAAAATTCATTGGGCAATAGACACATTTCTTTTTATTACTCCTAGGAAGAGACAGAAGGTAACAAAGGATGTGTGAGTGGCACTAGCAGGAACAGGCATCATCTTGTTTATGTTTTTAGGCTATAATATGCTTCAGAAAATCCTATCTTAATATTTTCTGGAGAAGACAGACATTGCACAGTCCACTGCACTGATGGC
The DNA here is from genome assembly GCA_013399855.1 of Oxyruncus cristatus. NCBI lineage: Eukaryota > Metazoa > Chordata > Aves > Passeriformes > Cotingidae > Oxyruncus > Oxyruncus cristatus. The sequence goes on along the minus strand of VXAY01003083.1, from coordinate 590,076 downwards.
AGCATCATTCTGCAGTCTTATTAAAGTAATGTCCAATAACAAAGCTAATAACAATATACTACACCAAAGTCATGTCCTATGAGAGTATTGTCTAATTGGATAGATATCATTGAAGAAAGACATAATGTTTCGTCCAGCCAGAATCATTTATGGTGTACTTAAAGATCTACTGTCAGAAATAATGGCTACAGACAGGTACACTAAAATAATGGACCAAATTACTGAGCTTCCTACAGCCATGGCATGCTGGAAGGGGAATTTTAGTGGAAGGCAGCTGGTCTGAAAGGCCCAGTGGAAGATTTCCACAGGCCAGTTACCTGCCAGTTTAAAATTTCTTCTTCCTTCTGACGTGGAAGCTGTAAGGACAAGTCCTGGGAGCAACCCAGAGGCTGGCAAGGGACACAAGTTCTATTACAGTCCATTTTTCATCAAAAGGAAGAGTGTTAACACACAAAAATTTGAATCAAAATGTCACTCAACCAAAACACAACGTGGTTTCCAGCGACACACCCTGCTCACATCACTCTCTTTCAGTGGAAAAGCTGCTTTCAAAATATACCTACAAGGGACATCAACAAAATTCACTACCAACCTACTACACACTACAGTTTCTGTGATCAGCCCTCTTTTAACAGAGGTTCATGGGATCTGAGCACAGGCTTTTCTCATTACAAAAGCACCATTTTGTACCCAGAAAAGTCTGATCTCAATTTCTTTAATTATATGCCTTGTTTAATTGAAGCCTGCATTTTGGTTAAAAATTAGATTGGAGCTGCTGTGTAACACACCAAGCGACACCTCAAGCTACAAAGACAATTGGTCCAGACTCCTTACTAAAAAATTCTGAGCCAAGACCTTCAAAATGTTTCCCAGGGAGGGGAGAATCTGTCACGCTTAAGTCAGCATTACAGAACTTCAGCTGGAAAACTGACTGACTGCAATTTCTACAGCTTGATGAAAAAACTGAACTCCTGAGATACAACAATGAGAAAGGATGACCTGCAGAAGTCACAAACTATTCAAGATTCAAAGTCTCTTCTTACATCCACAGGTGAAATTTAGTGGAACGGCTGGATGATTAAAATATTTATATTGAAATGACAGCACAACTTAAAGGAGGAATATCTTGATAATCATTTAAAGACTGTTGAACATATTCTTTGTTATACTCTGGTGATTAAATTTAAAGCTTAAACTGCTGGTTTCATAGCTTCAGAAGCTCAGTGTTGAACGTAAAAATACCATTTAACTAACTGTTTTCTGTGTTGAACATAAAAATACTGTTTAACTAACTGTTTTCCTGAGGTTCACTTCCAAAACTCCCTCAGACAGAGTAAATATCCTCTGTTTGTAATTGAAAGGATGTTAGTCCCAGAACTGTATTTCCATAACAACTTCACCCTCATCACAATTCTCACATTTTGTCAAGAACTCACTCTGTTGATATTCTGTCATTAAAGTTTAATTAAACAAAAACACTCGTGCACTGTGAATGTGAAATTGCAACGATGAGCTGGTGTACAAGGTGAGGTGTAAGGGCGTTACCAAAACCTAAACCAGCGATCTCTAGAATCCAAGCATAGGAATGAAACGTCACATACACGACCACCTCTTCTACGTGAAAGGGCAATAACAATTTCAGAGGGATGATGCCATCACAGCTGCAGGTTCACTGTTAAACAAAACAGGTCAGAGACTGTTTATGTGGTTTAATTGCCTGCTCTCTCGCCGGGACGTGTTTTTGCCTGCTCATTCCAGACAGTGAATGAATGGGCACAACTCAGAGACCCCCAGTTCCATCCCCCACAGCCAGTCTGGTCACTGCCACTCCATTTGGGAAGGAGCCAGTCTAGTCACTGCCACCCTGTTTTGGAAGGGAATGACCTCAGGCACACAGAGGGAGCTGTGCTGTGCCATTTAGCCGTGGGGAAGGACAACAGCCACTGGCCTCTTTTATTTAATTGTGAAGGCCCTGGTGCCTCTAGGAAGGCTGCTGGCACATCACTTCTTGCATAGTTGAGCATCCCCTCACTGAACATCCTATTGCTCAACCATGCACAGCTATCAAGATCCTCACAGGATGCTCCCAGTGCACATTCCCCACATGTTACAACAGGAGAACACATGCTCAAGAGGGAACATGCTGTGCTTCCTTCCATCAGAGACAGAGCTGGTTTCTAAAGACTTAGGTGGTTGCTCAAAAAGTGGTTTGTTTGGGTTTTTCTAAGTGAGAGATCAAACACGTTTCAGTACAGAAATTCACTAGAAACACTGCTGAGTGTGAAATACAGCTGCCATTTCTCAGACATCACGCAGCTAAATGTGTCCCAGCACAGAAAGCAAGATGCTTTTTTTCAAAAATAATTGGAACTTAAATCTGATCCACAGTTTGCCTTATGTTTTATCTCACCATTTAGAAGAGGGTCTTTCATTTGTATCAACAGAACTGCTGCACACTGTTTTCCCCTGTTCCTGAAAGAAAAGACACTTTAAAGTTGCTATACTGAATTATAAGTAGCAATGGCCCTTTCTGTTTGCTACCCAGGGGTGCAGAACGTGCATTTTTAACCACAGTATAACACACTCCAGCAGCACAGGGCATTTCCAGCACTGCTGATAATCCTGTTTTCAAAGACTGGGAGAGCTTTCAGAGAGGGAGAGCTCTTGTAGGCTCTGGCATCTGATCCAGAGTAACCCTGAGCAGGCTTACAGACTCACTGACTTGAAGGCAGCCTATTAAAACAAGCCCAGAGTCCTGGGCAAGTGAAGCGTATCAAAGGCTCACTTCAGACCCCGGGGTTTTTAACAGGAATTAAATCTCATCTGCTTATTCTTGAAGATAGAACGACTCCGTCAAACCCACACACTCAGCATCCCTGAGATGTCAGTGGCGATCACCTCCACAAGCGAAAACCCGGGAATTCTTATTCTCAGCATCTCTGACACGAGCAAAGCCACTCATGCAAACTGCTGGCAAAGCGCCCGTGTCGTATCCTTGTCTGCTGATCGCTCCACGCAGACACTCCCAGCCTGATCTTTCAGCTCGCACACAGAGCTCTGTGCCAAGGAAACCGAAATCCAGGGGCAGCTCCACTGCCAGCCCTGCCCCAATGACATTATTTTCTCCCGGTTTCCCTGTGTTCCTTGAAATCTCCAAGTTCCCATCCTCGAGTACAGGTATTTTCCCCTAAATTCCTGGTATGCGTTAGATGCTGTGTTCACGGACGATCACAACGAGTCCAGTGAAAAATGAGTGTACAATGAGTTTACACCACGCTAACTTTCACCACTGTCGAATTTAAAAAAAAAAAAAAAAAAAAAAAGCGATGAAACTTTCTGTTGAAGTTTGAAGACTGAAGAAAGAAACTGGTAAGAAAAATCACCACCACCCAATTTTTAAATTACTGCTCTTCCCTGGACGAACTGAAAAAAAGAAGGTAAGCAGCAGTGCTGAAAGCAGTTTGTATTTTCAGAATTCTTGGCTTGTGAATTCCAGGTGCTACTCCTCAGGCAGGCAGGAAAATTGGATTCCAAAAAACATTGATTTTAGCATGACGGTGTTTTTCGGAAGTTAATGGTATGCAAATCATTATGCACATATTTACATTTTTGATTAGGACAAGATTGAGAAGTTAGAAAATAGAGCAATGATCCTCCTGCAGGTTCCAGCAAAGATGCTTCAGATGTGCAAGAGACATGAATAACTAACATGGAAGAAATAAGCAAAGGTCAAAAAAAAGTATTAAACGCTGAAGATAAATAATTTGTCTCCACTATCCTCCTCAAAGAGTTCATGCTATCTAGGGTGCATACTTTTTTAATTAATGAAAAACTAGTTTGATGGGAAAACCTACGTCACGCTGGGGCTCTGAGGGGCTTCTCTGGAAACTCACAGTTCTGTTACACTGCGACTGCTCCTCAGGCTCTCCAACAGAACAGTGTGACCTCAGGAGCCGTGAAACTGAAGTCTGCCAATGAAACCTAAGAAAGAAACTTGATCAAGTCTCTTGCATAATTCACTTTGCCTTCTTTGGGCTGAGCTGCAGAAGGAGCACCACAGCTCCCAGCCCTCCTCCTTCCTCGCATCCCAGATATCTGACAGACACCTTACCTGACACACATCCTACAGGACCACCCACTCCAGGAACACAGGGCAAGGAGGAGAAGCATTATTTCCAAGATGTAAACTACTCAGAAAGTGTTTTGGCCACCAGCTGTGAGAAGCCAACAGTGGGAAAGAGGGATGTTTCTTAGTGGAGTGTTTAAGAAGCAACCCAGGGACTGCAGCAGCCGAGAAATCCGTAAGCTAAACAGAAAGCTTGAATAATCTCAGCTGAGACAGAAAAGCACAAATGTGGGGAGAAAGGGAAAAGCTGGGAGAGAGACAGGGGATGATCAACCTCAAGAAATTAAAAATTATATTTTCTGGACCTACCAGCAGGGGCAAAGCATGAGCTGGGATGAAACACAAATAACCCAGTCACAGCCAATGAAAGAATCTGTCAGATGGCCCTGACTCTCAGATGTATCTTCGTGAGCTTTTAATTCTAGTTTACAGCCAGACACCTGGAAAAGGTGTGCAGGAATAATGCTGCATATGGCCAGTTTTCAAGCCTGCCTGCCTACCTAAATTCAGCTGCTACTTTTTTCATTTGAATTCTTCTAAACCAACCAACTGTGGCTAGAGATGAAATACCAAAGTTGCACTGTAGTTTGGAGGCACTGCAGAAAACCATTGCAAATGCCTGGGGAGTGCTCATACTTAATGAATGTAAGATCACATAGGCCATCAAATTTGGGACTGGGAAAAGCTTTGCCACTAATCAGCAAGAGGCTTTTGAGGTCATTTTGCCTCCTTCTAGAAGACCAGGAGTGTTTCTCTGAACTGGGACCTGGCTAACCTGCTCATCCCCTCCTGCCACTGACAGCATCTGCTTCCCTACCCTCTGCTCGAGCTCTCCTTTGATTTCTGAAGGATTCATACATTTGGTCTAAATGGAGTCTCTGAATTTTTCATATAGAAGATATGGGCAAAGTTAATGTCCTATGACATCCAAAGAGGACAGCTGGGACTTCAGTGTCTTGGCTCTGAAATGCACATAGGTGTCTGGCTAAACCTCACTGCATTTCAGAGATGCTGAGGACCTGTCAGCTTCCACTCACATCCATGCCCCAGCCTGAAAACTCCTGCTGTGGTATCCAGCAACAGATCCAAAAATTTACCAGCAGGTTCTTCAGCTCACTAAGTGTAGTTGCAACTTTGGAACAGAAACCTGGAAAGGGTGGATCCACACTTTAACCCCTTTTCTTGCTGTCTTGGCATTTTAAGCAGTGGGTCATGGATTCATAGAAAGGTCTGGGTTGAAAAGGAACTTAAAGATCATCTAGTTCCAAGCCCCCTGCCATGGGCTGGGGCACCTTGCACTAGACCAGGCTACTCAGAGCGCCATCCAGGCTGTTCTTGCTGGATGTGGAAGTTCTCCCAGCTTCCCACTGCAGTCAGGAGGTGGGGTATTCATCAGCATCCCACTGAGCCCGAAGACCCAGCTCCAGGCAGACCAGGCAACAGCCACTGCTGCTTCATCCACAAATTCCCTCAGGTGTGTGCAATTCCCTATTATTTGTTCCACAATGACAAGCAGATTAAGGCCATGCTGTGCTGGGTGATACAAATGTGCTACAACAGAAACATGAGACTGGAAGGACGACACTGTTTATTGATCCTCATTCTTCGCAATCAAGGGTAATTAGGCAATCACAAGCCTAATTCAGACAGGTCTACAGGAAATCTAATGCACTCACCAACACACAGCCAGTCTTAAAATAACATTCTGTACCAATAAAATGACATGGCATACCATGAACACTTAAAGACATAGCTACAGACCTCCGGAAGAAAGTGGCTAAGATTAAAAGTATTATCAATTACAACCTCTACCCTGAAGAATTTCCTCAAATAACACACAAAAAGAAAAGCAGCAAAAAGCCCTACCACTAACTGTATATTTATTGACAAGAGAGATGAGGTACTGTAAAACCCACATTAAAGTCTCACACTGCTGAATTGCATTTCATCCTAGTTACCTCCCAAGACTTTGATTTTTTTTTTTAACGTGTTATTGTGTTTTTAATATAAGCAAAGGAGAGCCACGTTGCTTCACAGTTAAGTCACAACCTTGATCCACAAATAGCTTTAAACAAAGACAGCGTTTGTTTTTGAGGACTTTTTTTTTTTTCTCCCCTGACAGAGAGTCCCTTCAACAAGGCAGGTTATTCTGAGAGGACTTAAACAGAGCCAAGAGCACGGGAAAGGACAAAGGGAAGGTGTGAAAGAGGAAAGTATGTAGACACTTTCAGGAGAAGAATAAATTCACCCGTGCATTCAGTCACTTGTAGGGAGGTTTTGTGACTTGTACTGTGTTAAACAGCAAGGCCTGCTTAGACAGGGGCTTTGAAGTAAAATGGCCAACAGCTGACTCAATTCCCACTGCTTTTACTACTCCACGGAGCCCTCAGGAAACACTTTCCCTCTATTCCTACTCCCATCCCGTTTCTCTCTCCTACCTCATCGTGCCGCTCGCAGTCACACAGCGTGAGGGAAGGTCGCTCTGCTTTGAGCGAGCATTCAGCATTCCCTACATCCTTGCTTACTTCCTGCCCTCTTCCTTCCGTGCGAGAAGTCAGGATGCCCTTGCGTCCCCACCCAGTCTTCCAGCCGCCCCCTCCCACCACGGGGGGTCCACCTGCCCCGGCCAGTCCAGCCCAGACCCTCCCCTCATCCCCACCCTCCCGATCCCCTCCGGTGCCGCCTCACCGCTCCATCCCCGGCCGGGGCGGGAGGTCCAGCCTGGTCCTTCCAGCCGGGCGGCTCCTCCTGCCTCTCAGCCCCGGGACGTGGCCGGGATGCGCCGAGCTCCCCAAACTCAGGGGAGCGCTCCGGGGGGTTCCCTTGCCCGTGCCCACCTCCCCCCCCCGCACCGC
>VXAY01003083.1:555449-582839 GCA_013399855.1 Oxyruncus cristatus | reverse complement strand
CCCCCCGGCGGTGCCGCGGAACCCGCGGGGGCAGGGCGATACTTGCGTTTTGGGGTCCTGCCCGGCTCAGCCCCCTCGGCCAGCGCCTCTCCCCGCGTACCCCATTTCTTTGGGGGTGTTTCCTGTGGGTTTTGATCTTGCTGCCCCTCCGCGGGGGACCCTGAGGGCGCGCACCGACTCAGCTCGGTGGGCGCATCCCGCGCGTCCAGGAGAGGGATGGGCGCAGGGAACGATGCCCAGAGGCTCCGTCTGGCAGCCGCTGCTGCTGCGCGGGAAGTCAGAAACTTCTCCCGACACACTGATTTCCTTGAGGAGTGGAAGGGGCCAGGCTCAAGCCACCAGGAGATCCAGGCGTGGGGACCACAGATCTCAAGCTGCGGGGCAATCCTGGCCGGAGACGTGGGCAGGGATGCAGCAAAGCCTGGGATGTGCTGAGCTCACGCGCCCCGACTGCGTCGGTGCTGCTGCCGCTCCTCCAAATCCTCCCAGACACCGCGTACCTGCATCCAGGGGCAGCTGCGGCTCGGCAGGTAATTCCAAACGCACCGAAGGTTGTCACGGCACAGGCTGGATCTGAGACAGATCGCTTTGGGAAACATTCGTTTCTAGCTACGGTCACTGCCAAGGACTGAAGGATTGGGAGACATGAGATCCATAGTTTGAGTCCTTGGTGGATGCAACAGAGTTTGGACCACGGTAAAATGTTACTCTCGAAATATCTTTGACTCTTCTTATCCCCAAATGGCACCAACCTTGAATCAGTAATGTCACTTAGAGCAAATTTCAAGTTATTCCATGCAAAAATATGGATCTTAGACCACTTGAAGGCTCAATCCTTAGGCACAGTGGTGCACTGAACTTCAATAATGATTCTCACTGTATTTTTTCTATATAAGACATTTCAAAATAAATAGGACAGAAAACGCACCCAAATGCCTTTAGTAACTCACTTTGGGACTTTCTGAGCTGCTTTGTACACCTACCAAACTTTTTACTGTGGCAGCTCTCAAATGTCTCTTTTTCAACAAGAAATGCAAAGGAGAATATTCTTCAATATACCCAGAGCAACCACGTTACCTCATGAATATTAATAAATATTAAACTTCGTGCCATGAAAATCATTTTCATGCAAAAGGCCTTATGCACATAAGTGGATTCACTGGCAAAGTTCACACTTATGACACATTGGAGGTCTTTCCTTTTAGAAACAGTGAAGGATATTGGGAATGCCAAGCTCTCAATATGTAACAACCTTATGGGAAATTAAAAGCAAACAAAAGCCACCAGAATTAAGCAAGCAAACAAACCCAAAGAATTTGGTTTGAATGGGAATTTCCTACCTCTTCTGAGCTAATTTACCCATCTCTACATTTTGCTCTTTAAATTTTAAAGCATCTGAACATTTGTTCTGTCAGTCGAGAAAAAATGGACTTACTTAAACTCATGTTAGATCCCCTGGGGATATCCTGGGGAAAATAGGACAGCAGCGCTAAGGAGAAAAACTCCATCTACAGCATCTTTTACAATTAAAAACTTGCAAACGGTGAACAGCAACAACCGGGGAAAAAACCACCCCAAGAAACCAAACCAACAGGGAAAAGTATTTAATTCTTTTTTATGCTTTAATTCAGAAGTCAACGTGGTATCCAATGGCCAGTGCACAAAAAGGGGAAATGAAAATTATGTACCTCAGTGATAAGTCAGCTGACAAGTTGCTCTGCATGAAGTGCACAGCTCTGCAGCCATGTTTTTACTGACATCTAATTAACACATAATCTCTTCGTCAAATTTCACAGGAAAAGTCAAAAAATATGACACGTAACTTTGTCATGCCTCAGATGCAAGAAAAACTCAGCATCTTTCAAGTTCTAAACGCTGACAGAGACAACGCTGAAGCACAAATCTAAGTCCTCCAACTTAACTGTGATGTCTAGAACTTTCCCTTGATGAATTAAGTCCTGCCAAAGCTTTATCTATAATTAAATGCATTTTCAGTTTCTAGATGTTTAGTCTTCTTCCTTTTTAAAAAGAAAAAAAACATTATTATGACCTTAAGGAGCTTCAGCTGAGTAAGAGCAAAGAAAATCAGGACAAAGCAGCTTCTCCCAACTATAACCAGTTGCCTGAAAAACCTGGGAAGCTGAGATGGGATATGAGGAAATTTTGTCTGTGACATTTTATCCTTTAAAAAAAGGAGGCACAGTAAGAGAAAATCTCTATATTTTCATAGAAATTACACAACTGTGCAGCTTCAGGGAACTTTCTTCCATGGGTACATTTGACTATTAATTATACAGACTGAGAATGGACACTTTGTAGGCTGAGAGGGTTGAAACCCAAGTTTCTTACTCACAGCAAGGGAAGTTTCAAGGACTTTTTGACTTCTCATTGTTTCAGATTAATGACCTGCTTTCAGCGCATTCTGGTCATTTTGAATGCAAGTCCAGCACTGGACTTATTATAATAAAATTTTTAAAACTCTGTCAAACAGAACCTGCATGTAGCTGAATTACAAGAAAGCAAGGTAGGACTAAAGCAATAATGTGGCAGACTCCAAACTCAGGTTTCTTGAACAAGAGGTTAAAAAGTTAATACATCTTGTTAAAAAAAAAACCACCTACATATGGCTTGGCATTTTATAAGTTTCCAGAATGATCTAGTTGTATAAATTAGCCAGGACTTTTATTTAGCTGTTTTTCTGCTCCTTCACCAAAACCCCTAAAAAGTACTTTCATGGCCAAGTCAAATCATTTAAACAATTTTGAAGAACATATTTGCTTCCAAGGTAAGATCTCACCTCCCTTACTCTTAAGAACCACTTAAAAGGTCCTGCCCATATGATCCTCACACTCAATTCCCAATCCTTTTCTATGCCCTGTTCAATACTCCCAAAGTCTGTCTTCCTAGGCTCTTTTTGGGTGGGATGTTTTGACATCTTTATCTCATTATTGTACTTTCATACCCCCTCAGTAACTATTTTCCTCCTATTCAGAAATGGTTTATCAGTTGGACTTAATAAGCCAGCTTATTAAGTTTAGACCAATATAAAGTTAAATTAATGCAGAATTCTTTTTTCCTGTGACTGTGAATAGATTTCTCCAGCAGTTCTTTGTGTTCTCCAAGAATAATAGAAGTCATTAAAAGCACCAGTTAGACACAGATCTGGAAGAGGTGTGAAATACATGAATGTCTCCTGATGTAAGATTATTGTGCCCTTTAAAATAATAAGGCATTTAAATATAAAAAACCTTGTGTCAATTTTTACTAGGTTCCTTGCTCTCCAAGATAAAATACTTTTTTAAATTAATGACTGACAAGGAAAGAAATCTGTTCCTTTTCCATTATAGATAAATTACCATGGAGTCATTTGTTGCAAGTTTCTTGCTATTAAAAAAAAAGAGAATAAAAGGCTTCCCTGACTTCCCCTCCTTACCTTGATCACGTTGGAGAAAATAATTCTTCTGTAAATAAGTATACAAGCAAAAATGTGTATTATATAGCAAAGATAAATCATCTAAATTTCCTGCATTGGAAGTTTGAGTGTCTTTCTTTTTTTCTTCTGATAAACGTGTGATTTGTAATATGGATGTTCTGATTTCCATGGTTAATTCATTTCCTCCTCATGTTCCACGTGTAATGACACGGTTACACAACAGTTTATTTTAGGAGCTTGTTTCTACTTGACCTGTCGTGAGTGTTGTACATAATCATGACCTTCCAGGCCACATCTTCCACTGGTACCTCTACAGTGGTGCATTGTATTGGTTGGTGGGTGGGTTGGTTGGTTATTGTTCCACTGCCACTTCTTTACCAGGGACAACAAGCAACAGAAATAGAACTGGCTTTGTGATGTGTGTAAACTGAGCCAAGAATTTTACAGATTAGTATCAAACACATCTTGCTCAATCTGCTCCGAAGCCCTGAAGGAAGACTGTGGTTTAATCCAGAGCTGGGGTGAGGGTGGTCACCCTCCTCCTTCTCCTCCTCCTCCTCCTCCTCCTCCTGGAGCTGCGCTCACTCCCAAGCACCACACACCCATCCCAACATCACCACAGCTCCTTCCAGCTGCAAATGGAGTTTCTACATAAAGGATCTCCTCATTTTTATTGCTGTGTGCAGCAGATGTTGTACTTGTGTGCCTCTGCTTCACTTTGAGCCCCCATTCACTGGAAGCCTTTAATCGATGGGATTTGCTGTCTGAATTAATTGAAATCAATGAGAACAATAAAATGGAACACAACAAAGAGAAGCTGGAATTTAAATACACCTCTGGCTCCCAAGTCTCACAACCAACTATGCTGGCTTAGAGATCTTGTTATTTTGGACATACTTCTATTTTTTAAACCAAGTAATTCCACTTTTTTTTTTTTTTTTGGGGGGGGTGAACTCTCCATGCATTCTGTAATTCCATCTATATCTGGGTTCTTGCTATTTTTGTATTTTTTTTTTTCAGTTGGAGCCACCAGATCTTAGTGTAGAAGAAAGGACACATTACTGTGTTCAGTAGCTTGTGCATTTAACAACCCTTTTCTTACAGACTGGGTGGATCAGTGTACTCTTCTGCATCTCTTCTTCTAGTTTGGCTTTTGGGACAACAGATCCATTATTTAATGCCAAATGTAGTACAGACAAAGTAAGATTTACCTCCGTTCTTTATGGTATCTGGATGGCAATAAAATTGAAAATCAGCATTCATCTGTATGCTTTCACAAATAACCAGAGAAGGAGCACATTTACCACACTTTTTGCTGAGGACAAAGCTGAGTGAGTGCAGATGACCTAAGAAGATTCATCAGAGGTGTGTGGCAATCATAAATACCATGGAAAACAAGTGTGACCTTGTTCAAACATATGTGTTGTTTGCATAGAGTTTCTCTCCTTCTCTCTAAAAATAGGTATCATTTAAAAAAACATATATATTCCTCTCAAAGGAATTTAGCATTTTACTCTCACAGGAGCTTTGCCAAAACAAAGCATCTTACACAAAATATACATTACTGCATCAGAGTAAAAAAACCTGCTCTATTCACCTGCAGAACTGAGTAACAGGGATAACAAACTAACTTTTTTACTCTCTAGCCAGTGTAGAATTAGCTTTGATAGGCTTATTTGTAGAATATCAGGCAAGGGAATCTTCATGGTATGGAAGGCCTTGATCCTGCAAGCTGAGAGGGAACCTGGCTTCAGGCTGAGAAAGCTCCTCAACCTCCAGCTCGGTAGGTCCAGGTCTAAAACTTTCAGCAAAGCCAGGAAGGGCCCTCCAGTTGTGACTGGAGTTGTCCTCCCATCCCATCCCAGCTTGTCACATCACCCTGGAGTAACAGAGAGTCTTCTACATTCCCCGTCTGAGAAATGTTCAGACAGGCAGGGGACGTTTGGGAAGACAAAATATGTCACCCTAAAACAACGTGCTGTGTCAGTGGCCAAATGCCTAAACTGCTGCATGAGTATTGATAAACACCCCCGGAAACAGACGGCACGGATTGTTCCATTTCTTTTCAGGGAAGAGAGAAACCTTTCGCACAGACCTCCCAGGAACAACAAGTGAAGGCACAGAACGGTTTGGGTTGGAAAGGGACCTTCAAAGCTCATCTAGTCCAGCTCCTCTGCAACAAGCAGGGACATTTTTAAGTAGATCAGGTTGCTCAGAGTCTCATCCACATTAACCTTGAATGCTTCCAGGGGTGGAAGGACAATCCAGTGGCTCACCACCCTCATCATAAGGATTTTGTTCCTTAAGTCAGTGGTCAGTTTATCTCAGCAGTTCTTGCAGGTAGAAACTCCTCCTCCATCTTAAACTGAAGGGAATTCAAAAAAACCAGTGAAACCTCCTGGAGGTTTTTCCTATTTCCACACATTAGCACACCCTGTCTATAAGAATTTACATAACAGATATCCAGGGTTAATTATGTCGGCATCCACAATCACCTCTCCCTTACACCAAACCTTTCTGAGATTCAAAGCTGTTTGAATTCACAGATCCATTTCAAATCTGAGATATCTGTGTACAATATCTAGGAAAAAAAGCAGGCAAGAGCTGTTTGGAGCCTGTGGTCCCAAGTTCAGAGTGGCACTGCAGCTCCCAGGAGCAGACCCACAACAAAAGCTTAAAAGAATGGAAATTCTATATTGTGGCTACTCTCAGTGTTGCCTCGGCATATGTGGGAGAATCTAAGGATTTGTTTGAAGTTGATTTTGCTCAGTGTTTTGCATGTGCTTATGTGCATTTCTGGGTAGCAACAGACTTAACACTTCAGTGAATTTAATACTTAACACTTCCGTGAAGACAAGATCGAATCAGGACGGTGCATGCCCAGAGCTTTCAGTGTGGATGTGTAGTCACATTACAGCAGTTTCTGAGGATATCAAGGAAAGAATTAGAAGGGAAAGTGAACCATCATGATTTTAAGGCTTTTAGAGTGATTTCCAGCAACTTCAAATGACAAACATTTCTATGCACTGCACTCCTGTTCTCTTATCAGGCCATAGCTAATTAGCTGAAGGCTGTCCTGCTGCTAACTCAGGCAACAAACCACTCGTGACTTCAGCAGATGTTCTCCTTTTCCTGCCAAAAGGAATATTTACTAACAGTTTTTTCATGTTATGGCTCTCTGTCTCAAAACTTATTCCTCAGGATCAGGAATATGCCACATTTAACCACTCAGAGTCATAAATATCCATTTACTAAGACTGGTGCTTGCTGGAAAGTTACACGAGATTTTTACAGAGTTGAATTACACAAATTTGGGATTTACACAAACCCTTTAAAAATAAGAGTTTATTGAGGTTTGTTTTTAAAAGAAGGAGTTCATCAAACCAAGGAAGGATTTCTGCTGTCAGCATTCACTAACCTGAGGGAGATCTAAGGAACCTTTGATAAAGAAAAACAGATAAATTTCTTTTCTTTAAGGTTAGCATTTAAATGTCTTTATCAATCATTGTCTGCTTGGTTTTATTCACACTGAATCTTCAAACTTCACAAATACCTTCAGTGCAAGTTCATTTTCCATAGGGATCTGGTAAAAACAGAGACTAAGAAACTTTCCCAAGGCCACGAGTTAGTCACAGTGAATGAAGAATTCCTAAATCCTACTCCTTGCTAAATCCAAATTATGTTCCCTCTTATATTAGTCAGGGGTTTCTGTACTGTAGTTAATGCTACCAGGTTTAGGTTAAGCTTAGATTTTATTGCTTCTCGGCCTCTTGAAAACTGTCAATCAGCTTCAAAACATGAAATACATGTGACTGCCGGGTGATACAGAGGCCCAGGGCAAACAGGAGGGGGGGGGAAAACATTTTTTTTCTTTTTCTGTCTTCATTGGTTTTTGTTGCTCTCGCTTTGCTGCTCACTTTGAATCGACGACACAGTGGCTGGTAGCGACTCACGCTGACTCCGAGAGTTAGGAGTGCACATGAACCCCTTTTACTCCTCACTGCAACGGTGGAGGAATTTGCACGTGGCTGCACATCTCTGTTAAGGGGCAGGTGAACTCAAATTTAAATAGCCATGTATTAAAATAAGCTCATTACAACTTTATGGTTAATCTGTTTTATGTCTTGTTAAGAAACAATATGCGTGTGCACAACCATTACCAGGCAGGAGGTTCCCCAAACTTATTAATTTGTCACTTCGATTATCTGACTGTATTTTAGTGAATTGGTACAGATAACTTAAGAGAAGCTGAAAAAAATACACAAGAGCTATATTCTGAGTCAAGTCTGGATTATGAAAACACACGAGCACAGAATCATAATGCATAAATAGTGAAGGCAAATCTTACTGTCTAAACCAGCCATTTCCCTTAAATACACACTCTGTTAAAGTTATTAATTAACATGACAATGTAGATAAGAAATCATTTTCCTCACAGACCAAAAAAAAAAATACAATAAATACAAAATAAAACCATAATCATCCTGTGTAACAGATTTACAAATACCCTGTGACACAGAAAAACTAGAAGCACCTTGATATGAACATTTTAGTTGGTTTTATCACTAAATCTAGCAAGGGGAGGTGATACATGTGAAATGAAAAACCCCAATCACATAGCTGAAATTACATGACAATTTACTCTTCAGACCATTGCATATATAAGAGTAAATGCAAAACACTGATGCATTCAACAGCTGGGGATAAAAGCACTGCACCTGTTGTCTAACATCTCTCAGAAGGCAAACACAGCAAGCCTTGGAATTTTTAGAATATGCCAATATGGAATATTTTAGAATATCTCAGATATAGCATCAGGCTGTCACCCTGCTGTAAGTTCATGTAAATTCTCCTGAAATCAAGGGGATTCTCTGTATAAAGACATCGTTTTTGTGACCTGATTTTCAAAGACAGCAAGCACCCAGCCCTCCCCTTGGCTTCACAAGTAGCTGTAGATGTTCTTCCTGTCAGGCAGTTGAGCCATTAGCCCTCAGCATTCCTGCATTTAGGATCGTTTAGACGGATTTACCCAGAGGAAATTACTGTAGCCATTAATTTATGGTCATTTCCTCACACGTAGGGGGAACAGATGAAAGTCAAGTCATTTCTGCTGCTGACAATAAAAGTCACGCATTCAAAGATCAAGTACTTTGTGGTTCTGCTGGCCCGAGCCCTTCATGCCTTGTCAGCTCTCTGTCCTCACTGGAAGACCACCGGTTAATGGATTTAACCTTTCCAGCAGTGAAAAATAACAGATCAGCACGTCAAAGAGAAGTTACACTGAAGCCATGTGTGTCCTTTTTCTCCTTCACTTCCTTCTGCAGGCACTACATCTAATTTCCTTCACCATTGCTCTACTTAGTTTCCTGAAAAACATGGTTATTCAAGCAAGTGAAAGGCAGTTTAAAAGAGCAAAGTTACAGCTGCTCAAAGCCCTCTGCTCCCTGAAACTCAGCTCCCACACGTGCCAACTCCCAAATGTCACCAACCATCTCCGGGAAACACCTTGACAACCTCTGCCGGCTCCCAGTCAGCAGTTTAAGCCAACCAACCACCTAAGGACCTTTTTTTTTTTTTTTCCCCCCCAAGGTAAGGTAAAGAAAGAGAAAAATCACTCACTGTCAAAATAAATCTGTGTGTGAAGCAACTGAAAACAAAAATGTTACTTTTTCACTGGTGTTTTATGCGTCGCCTGCAAATAAAGTCACTCGTACATAACACGAACAGCCCTGTAGGAACTGGCAGAGAATATGGAGGTGTCAGAGGAGAACCAGAGGTTCTGAAACACTTCAGGAGTGCGGGCAACAGCTCCACAATTCCAGTTTGGTTCATGTTTCCAGGGAAAATTCCAACTTGGTTCAAGTTTCCAGGAAAACACCCAAGACAACGCAGTAGAAAAACAAAGCCCTGACTGTGGACAGCGAGAAACTAAAATATTTAGGAATCGAAGACAAAACAAGAAATTGCTACTAAATTTCTTTTCTGTGACTCAGACTCCTAGGAGCATCCCAAAATGGATTGAACTGGGAAATCTGAAATACAGGCAAGGCCAACTTTGTCAGTGATTTCTACAGATTCAACAATAGAATACTGAAGTGGAATGAATTATTTTAATTATTATTTACAGACGAGTTTCACCTCGAACAAGCAAAGTTCAAGGACAGATTTTCAGGCCCATAGAGCGATTCTGCTTCTGATAATATCAGCTGGGACACAGGTTTTATGTAGTTGCCTATATAGAATATTTCTCCTTTTTCCCTTCAAATTAAAGGACATGTGCTGTAAAGCAGTAGCAAGGCTGCTAACCAAACATAGTTTAAAAATTGATCCCAATATTTACTGAGGCATCTTTCCAGGGCTCTTTCTAGGATCCCTTTGGCTGCAGTTTACTCTGCAGCGTGTTCTGTGTGAATGAATCCTTGGAAGCAGCACAAAGTCCCAGTGTTTTTGAGTATAATGATTCCCAGCAACAGCTTTGAAAGCAACACCAGGTCCTAAAGCCATTCACTGTTTATAGACAGAACTGGGGTTTGGTAAAGAGAAGCGGATGCCTGAAAAGGAGTCATAGTTTCTGTAGGATTTGTTAAAAGTAACATTTCCAAAACAGGGAATGGATTATTTCCTGATAGATTTCTCAGCTCTTAGAGCTCTTTTCTCTTCTCCTATTTCCCAGCCTGAGCTGTTGTCTGACACACAGCCCAGCAGGTGATCAATTCAGGCAGTCTTATATTTCCATATACACATGCCTTGGATAGTATAGTCGTTCTTTTGAAGTCCATGAAAGTTTTGCCAGATTTCAGTAAAATTACATTATTATCTCTTCAAAAGTTAAAGTTAAATCCAAACTCATAAAGAAAAGAATCTCCCCCTTGAATGAAATTTCACAAAGATAAATTATGGTGTTCAAAACACCAACACTCGTTTTCAGGGTAAAGAAAGCCCCAGAGGAGGCTGGAAGAACAGGCAATGCCAAAACTAAAGTTATGATGGCAACTGCTATATCTTATTCCACAATGTAGCAAAGTGATGGAGCTGGATATCTACAGAAGGGCAAACTATAAATGAACTGAAATACGAAAGTTGATTTTACAGTTTTAAAGGGTGATTTACTACTGTTAAAAAAAAAAAAAAAAAGGCAACACAGGGGCAAAGCCAGTACGGGATGAACCTGAAAATGCCAAAGCATCAGAACACCAATTCACTACTGCACATATTCAAAGTATCACAAAACAGAATCACAGAATGGTTTGGGTGTCATTCAACTCCTTGGAATTATAAGAAAAATGGCCACGGTGGTATTTAATGGCTTTATTTTTTACTCAGTGTTGTCGCGGAAGATGATGATCATGTTCAACCACTGCGAAGCCTCAGCTGTTCACAGAAGTCAACACTGACTTGCAGAAACACTTTCCTGTTTAGCAGCTTCCCTTTGAGGCTCTTCACTTTAATATTTTGGAAATAGGAAAGCTATAAGTGTCTTAAGAACATGTCAGTAGGATATTTCCCTGCCCTCTCAGGATTGCTCATTGATTATAACGAATCATTCATTCTACATCTCAGCCGAAGTTAAACAATTTATTTTGTTTTAAATTGCTCAAAATGAAACACGGAAAGCTAATTTAAAGGATTTGTCCTTTCTGATACACATCTTAACCAAGGTCTGAATCAGAACAGCCTGTTACACAGCAAGATTTTTTCATTTTCACCCTCCTAACGAGCCACACTGGTCCCTGTCACAGTCCTCTGTGCACACACTCCATATAATCCTGCTCACCAGCCTGTTTCAGTCCTAGAGCAGCCAAGTAAGAACATGTGCAGTCAGGAACACTTGGGAATAGCAGCCCAGGATCATCACTGAAGTCACTGGGAGGGCGTTTGGCCCATTAACTCAGAAATATAGGAAGTTACCTGATGGAACAACTGCTGCAGAAGAACCACATTATCTCGGCTCATGCTCTTTCCTCAAGGCCCGTACACAGCACTAATCAGTATCAGATGGGAATCTCCAATCAGAAACACACATTCCCCTTTTGAGGATGGAATAGACATTGTTGCTGAGAATCCCAGCTTTGGCAGTGGGCTGGAAATCACATCCCACTTACCACACGAGCCATGAGCGAATTGCTGCCTCCTCCCGCATTGTAATTTCCAGATGAGAAATGGGAAGTCTATGATCTCAGCTCCCACGGTTAAGGCTGTCGTGGGGATCTCAACTTCTCCAAAATTTAGCACGATTCAGCCAAAACATCCCTTTATCCACTTGATTCTCAGTTCCTTCAGAGCCTGTTGCAGCAATCTGTCCCTATTCAGCAAAGCTTTTATTCTCGTACCTAATAACAACTGCATTTAAGCTCATTCTTGAGGAAAAACATGTCTTCAAATGCTTTACTCAAAAAGAAATCTAAGCTGTGTCTAAAATAACCAACTGGACTAGGATCTTGCTTATAAAGCATTTTCAGATGTTGAAAGTAAAATAAGCACATTAAGATTTTTTTTTCAGGGTGCATTCTTCTTGCTAGAGTCTGGTGAAAACAGTATTTCTGAGTGCAAACTGTGGCTTTTCCTTAGTTAAAAATTGGTGGAAATCATATTCTTCACTTGATGTAAAACATCTTTCCTTCACAATCATTTTGCCACTGTGGTATTTTTCGTTCGAGATTTTTTCATTTTATGATGGAAAATGCTAATATTAATTAGTGCTTCAATGCTAATTAGTATTTAAACTGACTTGCAACTACTAGGATGTTAAAGACAAGGTGAATTATTACAGTGCTTTTTTAAGGGATAAGGAAAGGCCTCAAGTTTAGCTCTTTTTTTTTCAGTTTTCCATAGAAGATTATTGTAATGATGGAAACGCATTCCTTCAGTCAGAGGCTGTCTGAGGACAAATTGATCCTCACCTAATTTAGGGAACACCATCATCCTCGACTGATGTGGAGCAAAGTAACGTTTATAGCTTCCTATGGGAACTGATTTACACAACATCAATCCTTTGAGTCAATGCTGCAACCAACTCTTTGTGGGCTTTTGTTTGCCCCCAGATCCCAGCATTTTATTCTAATTTTTATTTTTGAGTCAGAAGAGAGCTTGTTTTGAACCAGTGTCTTACACGGTCACACATTCCCCCACTTCGGACTCTTTCCCAATTAAAAACAGCTATCTTTTCCTATTGCCCTCAAAAGCAATAAATTGACCCTGACTTCAGGGGGGGACAGGAATCAATCCACGCTTCAGGAAACAGAGCAGTGTCAGCTGACAGATGATTTCTCAACCCCCAAAGCCTCCCAGCCTTCTGGAAGTATCAGGAATCAGAAATGCTGCCGAAATACGTCTACGCTGAACAGCAGCACACTGAATTTTCTATTCAAGAGATCCCCTTCGGTCCAATATCTCCTTGCAGGAAGGACAGGCAGCACCAACACTTTGCAAATCATTTCACTATTCCTTTAGGAGAACAGATGTCAGTTCTCCCCAGCGATGTTTCCAGTAAGAAACAAAACAAAACACATAACCAACACATTCCCAGGGATTAAACTTTTTGCTTTTCTACTTCTCCTGCATAATGGCAGTGACAGGTGACTCCATTTGAATCACTTTATGCCATCTATGGCCCTGCCACTGAGCATTTTCAGAACATCATTTTGTATTTAATGGCACTGCTGGTTTAACCTGATGATCTTAGAGGTCTTTTTGAATGCTAACCACTTCATGATTCTGAAAATCTGAAACTGCTGAAAATCCCATTGTCCTGGAAATGAGTGAATGAGTGGTGGAACACACGCAAGGAAACCTGGGAAACACCGGCCTTTGACTTTAATGAATTATGTCAAAAATACTATTCCTTGAGTTTCCTGCTTGATTAGGGGATAAGAATGAGAAACACGCTGCATTAACATACATAACCTCCTGTTTGGCAATACCACTTGATTTATATAATATCAAATACAACATTTTTATATATAAACATATATATATATATCATTCATATACATAACATTTATGATCTGCTTAATGCCACTCCATAAACACATGATTTTACCACTAATTTGTTTCCCTGAGTCATTTTCTGAAGCTGAAGAACCTCCTGCTTGACTGCACAGCGATGTGGTCTGAAAGCAGAAAGGGAGCATGAAAGAGGAGAACAATGTAGTTTTGCTCTAATGGTTGTTCCTGCCATAAAACATAGATAAACCTTTTGCAATCTCATACAGCTTTTATTGCTCCCAGAAAAAAAGAAAAAGATTCATTCTGTTATACACAGAGGCTGTACTAGAACTGGATGGAGCAGGCTGGTTTCTCGTTCCATTTGGGAATGTACTTGGTCACTAGGAAAAGAAGGAAAGCTGAGGGAGAAAACTGTCCTTATTTGAATTCATCCAAGCTGAAACTGCAGCCTTGTCCCGAACTGGGGAACAACAACCCAGAGGGTTTTCCCTCCCTTGGCACAAACCCCCATGCAGTGCTAGTAAGACACGTATTACAAGCCTGATAACCAAGGAAAACCAAAATGTAGCTCCCAAAACAGCTATTGAAGCAAAAACTTTGCCATGAACCCTCAATATTAATGAAGAAAATAAAGAGTAGCCCCCACCTCTGCAAGACCAGCACTAGACACATACAAACAGACACAGGGAGCCCAAACCTCATTTTTTAGGAGTTTTCTTGGGAGTCCTGGAGTGGGCAGAAATTCTCTGCCAGGTTCCCTGTAGGGCTCTGATCTTATTTCTGGTTTTCCCTTTGGCAGCTCCCTTCTTGCATGATGTTAGGAATTTCTTCACCTGGCACATTCCAGGGCAGTGGGATTTAAAAGCCACGTGGATGTGGCACTCTGGGGACGTGGTTGAGTGGTGGCCTTGGCCTTGATCTTAGAGAGCTTTCCCAGCCTAAATGATTCCGTGAGTTCTGAGCTTTGAAGACAAACCGGACTCTGAAACTTTCCAAGAGTATTCACGCGATTTACAAACCTGCACTCCAAGTTCAACACTTTCAAGGGAATTTTATTCCTAACTGGGTACCAGACTTTGCCATGATCAAAGATGACAAGCAGTGCTTCAGTAAGAATTTTCCGAATATTTAATCAGAAGAGCCATGCCACAACCAGCAAGCACTGGAATGAGCTGACTTCGGAAGCAGTAGGAGCAAGACACCTGCAAAAACGTTCCTGAGCAGCTTTTACAGTCAAACAGCCCACAGTCACGTGTGCATAAAACAATACACTTCATACAAGTAAGGCATAAAGGACAGAAAAATCCATCCTGAATATTCTTGTTTTCAAATGAAGGCAGGCTGGCCATAGCATGGTCATTACTGAGTGTGTTTTGCTGAAAAATCTGAGCAATCAACCTTTCCTAAACCGGTGTTCATGAAAAAAACAAAAAAAAAACCAAAACAAAAAACCAAACCTAACAAAACATGTAAAAAGTCAAATGTTTGAGTATTGCTTAAAAACAAATGGAAACTGTGTGGATGCAAATATTTGAACAATGAATTCCCCTGGTTTTCTCCAGTCAAGAAGCAGGCATTGCATACAATGTGTCTGGCCAAATGCTTTCAAATAACAGCTCAAATCTTGAATATTCCTGGCTAGTCACACCATGAATCACCCTCATGTTGAAAAAAATGGAATAGAATCTATTTCAGAGCAGTTCTGTAAAGTAAGAGGAAGGAAATTCACCACAGAGAAATTCTATGCCCTGTTGTAGCTTCCAAAAGTTACAGTTCCCCATACTGTAGCAATAGTCTGATTTGGTATTTGCAATATAATTTAACAACTAGTTTTTCCTTACTTCAGATATCCAAGCAGTGAAATTCCCTCTTTCCCTGTCCCCTCCCCTAGGGATCACTGCCTTAATTAAAACCTACAGGATCTTCATGGAAAAGGACAGTAACATGTAAGTAAACGAAAGTATGTAGTTATATTACAAGTAGCCCATACACAGCTTTTAAAAGCTTTCCACTCTTTAGGAATTGCCTAAAATTGAGTGCACATTCACAAGGATTCCATTTTCTTTAAAAAATTATAAAGAATAATTTAAAAATACCAGGTTTTGTGTGTTCAGGGGTTTCCTTTATAACAATCTCTCCAGTATTCTTCCTTCAGAATCAGCTATGGAATCCCCGTGGCAGGCCAGCACAGTCAATATTTCAGATGAGACTGAATAAAATTAAGATGGCGGTGTCTCCTTTTATTTTCTGAGTTTTAGACTAGAAACATCCTTTTTTTTATTTGATTCTGGGTTTTCACTCTTAATTGGGATTTTTTTTTTTGGTGTCATGACCCACCGCAGATAGTCGTGAGCAGCTTGAAAATGTCCTTTGACTTGTCACAGGGCTATGGGAGATAAAACTAATTTAGCCACTAAAAATACACAACGAGAATAATTCACTGTTGCTTTTGAGACTGATCTTAAAGATTTTAACTGACTGATCTACCCTTGAAATCTCCAGTTGAAAGCTGTAAGTGAGGAAGTGAAGAAAGGAAATCCGGAGCCAACTTTACTCACAAATCTTAGTCAAGAAGAGGCACCAAATCACCTGGATGGTGCACAACATTCACACATATTTATATATTCCTTTATAAATCCTGTTGGTATCCTCTTAAACACCTGTTTTATCCCAATTGGCAGATACAGCATTTAACTGAGAGAATTTAGAGGGATGGTCAATGCTGGGTCTCAAATAATAAGGCACCAAAGCAGGTCATTTTTGTCTTAATCCCACAGTGAAAGACAGATGAGTTTTTTCTTGGAGGTCTTTACACAAAATCCCAGGGGGAAAAAGTGGTGCAACTGTTCATGGGAAGAAAGGTAAATGCAATATAACTGAATTTGAATCTATTATGTCATGCATTTTGTGCAGGTGACAGGTCCTTTAAGGGTTTAGGAGAGTCTGGTTCATACCAGCTGTGGTTTTTAGAGTCATAATCCCATCTCAGAGTTTTCCTTCCTTACTAACACAGCATATTGCAGTTTTCTGGCTATTCTTAAGTAATGGTTTATTTCTGAAATGGTGCTTTAAAGACAACTTCAATCCTCTTGGGAGTATTTTGTTTGCATTCTGCTTATCAGGTTTTACATTCGGCAAAAGTTGATAACAGAAAAGTGGATTAAATGCAAAAGCAGCAGAATAATAATTCCCAAAGAGCACCGTTTGTTTCTATGATTCAAAATGTCACGTACAGGGTATCAAATTACTTATTCAATCAAGCTGAATTGTATTTGTTTATTAAGACTTACACATGTGTTAGAGGAAGCAGCAGTAATTTCATGTTCTATAGTTAAATTTGCTGGGATATGTGTTACCATTAAAACAGACACTAAATTCCTGTTAGCACTACATACAATTTAAAATCTTATCTAAATTTCATCAACATTGTCGTTGCAGTAAATTACACTGATGAGGGAAATGAAATCATTTGGTTTGATTGCTAGAAGGCTCAGAATACCTTTTTTCAACTTAGATCTTTTAATAGCTGCATTTACTGTTAAAAGTGTTGATAAAGTGCCTTTTTGCTCCAAAAAAAAAAAATAAATAAATTGCAATTGAAAAGGTTGAGCATTTTTCCCTACTCTAAAATTCTTCCTTTCTGTCATGAAGAAATTTCTAAGGCAGCCAACAAGAATGTTCTAATTATTTTGTCCCCATTTCT
Organism: Oxyruncus cristatus; assembly: GCA_013399855.1. Classification (NCBI taxonomy): domain Eukaryota; kingdom Metazoa; phylum Chordata; class Aves; order Passeriformes; family Cotingidae; genus Oxyruncus; species Oxyruncus cristatus. The sequence goes on along the minus strand of VXAY01003083.1, from coordinate 565,758 downwards.
CAAAATATCAAAGTGATGCCATGTGCCTTGTCGTCCCAGATTGTCTGTCGGGAGATTGGAGAATAGATCATTTTATGATAACCCAGAAATAACGAGCCAAACACTATCCCTAATTGTAATACCCACACTCCTGATATCAGCTGGGCTGGAGGTGCTCTGGCAGAACACAGAGTTTGGCTTGGATTAGCTCCACGAGAAAATACATAAAATATTTGCCGCGCCTTTGATATTTGCGGTGCCCCACGAGGGCTAAATATCAACCATCAGCATTAAAGATAAAGTGAATGTCTTTGCACTGGCCCAGAAGTCTCTAGAGAGGCTGTAACAGATTGGATTTCCTCAGGGTCTGACGCAGCCCCACACATGTACAAGTACATAATTTATGTATTATCTCACCTCATGACGCGTCCACTGGACTCACCACTTCTGCCTCAATGCTGGAATTTTAAACCAGGCTCCGGCCTTTTGACTATTCAAGTGCACTCTGCACGTGACAGCACACTTTCCAACCACCTGCAGTTGCTTAAATGCCATATGTATATTTTTCATATATGTATTTAAATATACATGGATAGTCAGGCATTGCAACAGGCTGCCCAGGGCAGTGGTGGAGCCACCATTCCTGGAGGGATTTAAAAGCCATGTAGACGTGGCACTTGAAGGCACACTTTAGTGGTGGGCTTGGCAGTGCTGGGTTAATGGCTGGACTCTACTTTAAAAGGCTTTTCCAACCTAAATGATTCTATAAATATATATATATATATATATCATATCACACCTACAACCTTTATAAAGCCTCTCCTTCACCCTGATGAAAATACCTTCCCCTTTGCCAAGTAGGCAGCTGTGGGAGGCTTTGCTTCAGAAAGCTGCTTGGGCACTCCTATGAAACGCAAGATACCACATTTCAGAACAACTTCCAGACCTCACAGCGTTGCCAGAGAATTAAAAAAACCTCTGTGCTCCATAGGAAACAAATTTGCTGCCCATCTAACAGGTGACAGCCCAGACAGATACTTGAGTCTACCTGTGACAGCTGCTAAGTAGAAACCAGCTGTCACCTGCCTGGACTTTGCCTCTGCTTCCTCACAGGATCCTCATGGAATCCTGCTCATAATGACATTGATATCAGGTGCGTAGGGAAATGGTACATTTACCTGTAAATAGAATTATCCAGAGGGATCAATAATTAGGAAAGCCCTTCTGCTTTCCTACGTAGTGCATCCGATTTGAAGCAAACAAGAAAAGGCTTTGCACGGCCAGGTTAGATCCCTGGAACACCTCCCAGCATTAAATAATTAAGGCTCTCCACTTTCACATCCTCGGTGGATGTGGGTATCAGTTGCTTCACTGCACTGTGAAGCTTGAACAGCGGAAAGAGCAGAGCTCTGAGGCAGCCCTGACACAGCCACACATCACCAGGTGAGAACTGAGCAAAGCCAGGCAATCTGACCCAAAATAAAAGCCCATCCAGGCACAACTGCTCCATGCAAAACACAAGAACGTGGAGCCTGGTGACGCAGCATTTTTGGCAGCCAAAGGTGCCCCAGAGTTGAAATTGAGTTTCCTCCAGGCGTAAGAGCAACAGAAGCAGGAAAAAGCCCCTCTTTCTTTGAGAGAAAGCACAACAAAGTTATTTCCTATGCCTTGAGTCAATCTGCAAAGGCCAACCTCTGCCGAGTTTGTGACACTTGTGGAGCACGACCACAAGTCAAGTGCTTTGAGGCTTCTAAAGGGAACAAAAACCAAAGCAAAAGTGCCTTAAAAGTACCAACAGGATTCCTGCACTATCCACCCTTCCCAAAAACACATAAACAAGGATCAATAAACATTGTCTTTTTTAGAGCAGATTAAGTCGCTCCAAAGTAATTTTCAACCAAATTACTACCCATGTTTTCTAAAGACTTCAAACGGCCCAGTTAATTATACCCCAGCCGTGGCTGTGTCTCCTGTTGTCCCTTCTCCCGTCAAGTATCATTTTAAGTGAGATATCCTTCCATTTGGCTGCAGAGCTTTGGAAGTGCTGGCATGTGGCTCTGGAGATCCCTTTCCCATCTGTTCAAATCATTTTTTACGTTCCTGGGCTGAAAGTGCAGTTGTTGTACTCCGATTTCTTCAAATACCCATCTGAGTGCTTAATCTGACTGCTGGGAGGAGGCTTGCTGATTCCAGGGTTCCTTATTCCACGGACACGCAAGTGTTTTCCACATCTGTGTTCTGCTCTTCCCTACCCATGTAAAGGGGGAATAATCACTTTTCTCACTGCCTAAGTACTGGCAAACAAATCCACACACGACAGGGAGCTGCCCAGGCACCACAGTGATGGTACAAGTGCTGTAGCTCGCTTGATTCTCCATTATCGATGTGCCAAACGAGCGGTTTATCGGAGATGATACAGCCAAAAGAATGGAAATCAGCTACTGCCTGTGGCTTTACACTGAAACGGGAACACAACATCCAGAAATGCATCACTTTTAAAGTGCCTCTCTATGGCTGTCACAGACAACAAGGAAGAGGATGCAAATGGCTCTAAATTACTGTATCTAAAGCTCTGATCTGGTTGAAACAACCCGGTATTTTGCAGATCATTCACATATTAAGTGGCAGGTGTGTGTTTCTGCTTCGTATCAGAAAACCCCCCAGCTGCTTTCTGGGAATTCAGCTCCGGGAGCCGGAGCGTTCCAGTTTCAATCTGCATTCTGGGACAGGTAGCAGAGACCAATTAATCAGGAAAGCTCCCTCAGATGGTCTCACCTTCTTTTGTCTTTGAACAGCACGACAGAAAATAAAAATGGGTCATCAATGCCTTAGCAAGAGGCTACGATATCCTTCCCTTGAAGAAATGCTGGACTTCAGAGAGACAAACAATCACGTTGCCCGATGCCAAAGCGTGTCAGCTGGGCATTGTTGGTTGTCAGAGCAGCACTAAAATACTGTTTTATAGCAAGGACACTGATAGCTCTCAGCGTTTTAAATCCTGGGTGAAACAAAGGAGCTGGAAGATGTACCACTGAGGAACAGATGAAGTCAGTGCTCCATAAAGATGCCCGTGGTCAGCAGGAGCCATGAGAAATAAGGGGATTTGGGCAATAAAGGCCAAATATCTGTGACACAGGACGTGCTTACAAGCTCCAAGCAACAGGCAGATGGGAAGAGCATATCTGTGGATAAATAAATTAGCTGGAAAAATGGATAGCACAAAAAAAAAAGAAAAAAAAAAAGAGGCAGAAATGGAAGAAACTTGTCACGAGAGGCATAAAGCTTCATTATCCTTCTCTTGGTTCACACGCAGAGAGTGAGGAGGGACTGTGCACAAAACCAAGGGGGAGGAGAGGCAAATAAATGACAATTCAAATCTCTGACCTGGCAGAAATCAGCCAAACAAATACAATCTAACAGCAGGAAGAGATTCCTTGGGATTGACAGGAAGGCAGAGGCAGTAGAATGAAATCCATGTTACATTTATTACAGATACAAAGAAAAAAAGGGAGGGGGGAAAAAAAACCTCACAGAACCAAACAGCTCAACAAGCATGATTTGAATAACAAAAATAGCAGAAAATAGTTGGCATGGAACATTTAGCAAATTATACCTAAATTGCAGTCAGTCAGCATGAATTTACCCACGGAGAGCTGGTAACAAATCTCCTACTGACTCACTGAGGAAAGCAGCAATACAGAAAAGATTTTGCAGAGGGAGAATCTGCAGGTATAATTGCACGGCCTGCAGGAAATAGGAAAGAACAGGAATAAATTAAAAGAGACTTTACATTACAGGACACCAAGGCAGTAAAAGGTCTTGAATGACAAGGCATATTCTCCACTATTCCCAGGAAAACACCTGAGGATGTGTGTGGGCAAGAATCCCAAGAGAGGTGTTTAACCAGAAGTAAGCCATACCCTCCTCCCTGACCACTGAACGAATGGAAAAAATAAAAATAAAATAAAATTAGGCTTTGAGCATATGAGATTTAAAATCTCAAATTTTAAGGTCGAAAGAGTCTGTGACGAATTATCCTGACTTCACACAGAATGCAGAGCCAAAGAATCTCACCCAGTAATTCCTGGCTGGACAACCATATATCTAGGAAAAATACTTAGTCTCAATTTAAATAGTTCAACAAATTCACTATGTCCATAGGTTAATTGTTCTGATGCTTAATTACTCTCGGTGAATCTTAACTGTACCTTGAATTAGTCTGTCTCCAGTTCCCAAACTCTGGATTTTGTCGCATTTTGTTTGATTTCAAAGCTCTCTAAAATCCTCTTTCTGGAGGTTCTACAGCTTTACGTTTCCTTATCTCGTAGTAGGTTGGACATGCTTAGTTTCTCACTATTAAACATGATTTTGAGATTCCAAATGATTTTTTTTCTCACTCTTTCCAAGTTGGTTTTTTTTTTCCCCCTCCACATAATTTAGACACAATTTACTAGGAAATGCCTAATCAGCACACAGTCGTAAATCTTGATTTAAAAAATAGCTAACGAAGCAATTGCATCTTGATGTGGAGCAGAAGCTCAGGTCTGAATTCCTGAAAGGGATTTTATAATCTGGCTTCTGATAGTTAACCCTGATTCAGTCTTTTCCTGATTTTTTTTTTTTTTTTACATTTAATCAGAAGAAAATCTGGGGCAACGACACAGTTCTGGTTAAAGGAAGGGAAAAAAAAATTGGACAACATAAGAGGTTCAAGAGAGGATAACAGATAATAAGCCTCAATGCCTCTAAATGACAGAGAAAGAAGGTTAAACATGATGTGGAAAAGAGAAAATTAACAGAAGACCTCACTGATATATAAAATACCTTTAGGGAATAGAAAGGATGAATTTTAGTAGACCAGCAATTTAACAGAGAACTATGCAAGCATGATTAATTAATTAACATCTCTATTAGTTAATGACGATGAAAAGCTCTGTGTTATTGCTGAGCTGGAGGAGAAGGAAGAAGAAAACCAGCAGAGAACTTTATCCTTTTTAATGCAGAAGTTTAACAGGTGACTGGGAAGGTATCACCAGGCTTGGAAAACACACGGAGGAGGGAAGGGGATGGAGCTGCTTTGGCCAGGCTCAATTTTTTAGGTAATAAAAGAGCTCCTTGTTCATTTTTTGCCATCTCTGCCTTCAAAATAAGTGTGGCTGTTTTCCAGTTAACTCAGTTCCAGACTCTCTTTACAGGAAAGAGTTACCTGCTCACCGGTCCTGAGGAAATACTCAGTATTCCAACTCCATAACAGACCAAAACCCTGAGGATAATTACAAAGAGAATATCTGCAGGGGGTGCAAAATCTCTGTCCTTGGAGGGTTTTAAGACCTGGTTGGACAAAGCCCTGAACTGGCCTCACGAATTCAGGCTTGACCCTCTGAGCTCTATAGCACCACAGTATAAGATTTTATAGCTTAAATAACAGAGAAACTATGAATCCTGGTAAATTTATGGGGGAAACACTGACATAATTCACCAAAATGTGATATATTGAAATAACAAAAAACATACAACAAATAAGTTAGGATTTTTTGCTGGGAGCAGTTAAACACACTGAGGTCTCTGAGGCGTTTTAGTGGGTCTTGATAACTATCATAAAGTGTTTTGAAGCAGATCTATTTTTCAAGCCAGAGGCTGATTTATATCAAACAGAAGCTTTCATCTCAAAGTCTGCTTGATTTGGAGAGGTGAAGACCGGTTTTAAATAAAACTCAGTTTAAAAGAAATATATGGAACTTACTTTTCTTTTTCCTTCGATTATGAAAAACGACTGGCAGCAGGGGCTTCCTTTCAGTCACCAAAATTCAGTATATTGCTTATAAAAATACTTTTGCTACCCAATTTTCATGATTAATGGCTAGAACTCATTAGATGCTTTTATATTGTAACTGCACATATTGTTTTCTGCCGAAAATATATTCTTTAAAATATTATCTCAGATGCTTTACAATGTCACAATATCTACAACTTGCTGCATGGACCCCCTCTTAGATACAAATTCAAACAGCCACCTACTTACATTTAGAGAGAAATTATTATATCAGAGATAACAAAAATACAGGGCCTAAATAGCTCCATCCCTACCCACCCGTCCCTCCCCAGTCGACCTGTGGTGTTTAACCACCTCTGTGGGAGCTGGAACCACATGATGTTTAAGGGCCCTTCCAAACCAAACCATTTTATCATTCTGTGGAGAGATTTTGATCTAAATACAAACCTGCTGCCTCCAAGACCAGGGCTTCCAGCCCCTTAAAAAAATCTTGCAAGGGAGGCAAGTGGAAAAGAAAAGGGCGTTTGTGCCACAAGGCAGTTAAAGGTGCAGTGTATCTCAAACCACATCTTCTACACAAAGCCTGCTGATCTTGTGTCTGGGATCTTTTTCTGACCAGCAACACGCCCACAATTTGAATTATTATGCTGATATACAGCCATTAGACAGAAAATGTGTCCGATCTGGTCTGTTTTTGGCAACATAAAAGACGCGAGAGCAGGAATCTGTCTCAGGAGGTCAAAGGTGACATTCTGCAGAATAAAGGTAGAGAATGTACAAAGGTGAAGGGCCCTTCTTAATAGGAGAAAAGTTGCACCCAAGCAGACAGTTCATCCTGAGACGCTTCATGGTGTTACAAAAGCAACTGGTAACGTTGGCATAAATAAGATATGACATCTCTCAGCTATGACTCGCTTTTCAGACTGGTTTGCTCAGTGGTGATTTCCCAAAGCAAGGGACAGCATTCTCACCATCAATTAAGATTCTAAGACATTTTATATGCATTCAGCCTTCATTAAAAGAAGTATTTTAAATAATAGAAAATACCGTCAAATAAAAAGTTTAGTCTTAATAAACATAGCAATTAATTAACATAACCATGATGCCACTATGACTGATAGTGTATAACTGAGTAGGTTTAACAGGATACCACTGTAGGAAAGAAAGGCTGTTGCCAAACATTTTTATTTCAGTTCTACTGACCAAGACAAATCCAAGGGCTGGTTTAACTTTTAAGAACCGGTTTCCGAGCGTATGTCTGGGACACTGAAGTCAGTCAAAATCATTCAGCCACTAATTCTTCTGTGGTGATTTTTTTTTTCTTCTTTTTTTTTTTTTTTTTTTTAATCCCTGAGATTTCAGCAATGAAATTTAAAACAAACAAAAAAAAAAAAAAAGGCTCAGTTTCTCTGGCATCAGCCCAGACTTCTCACAATGAACTCCTGCAGTTTTTGGTTAAGCCTCTTAAGTTTCCTGTGCCTCAGGGAACGGCAATAATCTCTCTAGTACTCAGAACTGTCTTTAAAAGCTACTTTTGTCCACTTCAGTCTGTGTGTACAGTACCATTGAACCATTGCTCGTTTTCAAGGCTCCACAATTTAAATACAAACTTCTGTGATAACCCTGACACCGCTTTTTCCAGGGCACAGAAGCCCCAGAGCAGCAGCACCTCATTGCCCTGATGTTCTGCTGAGATACAACAAGGGAAGTCACAATGCAAAGAATGAGAAGAAAATGCCAGGGCCACGTAGCTCTGATAAGAAAATCAGAATGAAATTGTTAGTGTGATTCTGTGACATTCATGTTTAGTTGTATTTATAACAGAATTTCCTTGCGTAGATATAGTTCACTAATAAAACCAGGGACAAAGCCTTTCTCACAGATTTGATAATTCCTCACAGTAAAATCTCTCATCTCTCTTAGGAACCCCTCAGTCCAGGTGCATAAAACTGAAAATAAATCCTCACTGAATACACAGCCTATGCTGATTTTTGTTTCTTCCCTCAGGCTGAAACCAAAGCTTTCTTTCAGGAGATTGTAAAGATTTAGTGCAAGAATCCTTTTTTAATGGAAGAAGTAGAAATTTGGCTGGTTTCTTGCACCATTTTTGTGTAAGTGTGACATCCACTGGCAGGCAGTGGAGAGGAAAACTGATCCAGCAAGTAGTTCAATAAACTGCAGCCTCCCAGAGCTCTGCTTTTATTGTAACCTCTTATCCCAGCAAACTCTACCAACATATTTGCCCAACACGGGCCTCAGAGTGGAAATAGTTTTAAGAGAGGGAAAGATATTAATTAAAAGCAGGCAATAAATTCAGAGGTGTTTACTACTATTCCTAATTTTTCTAATAAGAAAACTGAAAGCATACCAGCTCAAAGTAACAGTTAAAGAGAAAAAAAACAACTAGTCAAAGTTTTGCAGCAACAGTCATGGTTTCTCTGTCCACAGTCTGTCCCCCAGGTGCTGGTGTGGCAAAAGAGAGACACTCGCAGAAACAGCTTCATGCTTGAAACACAGAACTGTCACCAGTTGTTATGATGTCTGTTTTCAGATTGTTCTTTGAGAGCTTGGGCAAGTGAAAAAAATCACCCTGCACTTGTAAAAGAGACAAAGAGACAGATGAAGAAAAAAAAAATCAGATTGGGAGAGACCTTTGGTGTTCACCTGGTCCAACCCCCTGCATGAAGCAGAGCCAACTTGTAAATTAAATCAGGTTGTTTATGGCAATGTCCAGTCAAGTTTTAAAAGCCTCAAAGGATGAAGATTTCCCCCAGTGCCTCAGGCAGCCTCTGCCAGTGCTTATCCACACACAGGATAACAATTCTCTCCTTAAATCTAACTGGAAGTTCCCTTTTTCTGTCTGTGACCATTGCTTTGATCATGTCCTTTGGTTGTCCTGAGAAGGGTTTCCTTCATCTCCATTACCCACCCCTTTGGCAGTCCCGGTCCAAGACTATAGAAGGAGGTATTACCAGATTTTGGACACAGACAAGAACTCCTGTTTCTCAGCACACACCAAATTCTCTCCCCTGATGGCGAAGATTCCTGAAATGGGAGGGCAATGCGATAAAATCCTGCCAGTGGAGGGGGCAGCCAACTCCCCCTTTGTCTGCCTTCGCTTGGCATCAGCCTTAACGTGTCCAGGACCATCCAAAAGACAATTCAACTCACAAACCCATCTGGAAGCTAATTAGTCAACACAAAACAAAAGAGACCATTTGTTTGACCACCACGCAGACTAGGCAAAAGGAAAGGGAGGAAAATTGATGAGAGGGTGTTGGAAGTTGCCCACAGGATGTTTATTCTTGGTGGAGAAAAACCTCTGAAGAAAAACAGAACTGAAGAGACCGAAAGCTTTGAAAATGCAGCCGGGCTACTGGATAACAACTCCTCACCTCAGAGACTACTTTTCATATTACAATAGTATTATGTTTATTCAGTTTATTAACAATGTTGTTAGAAGAAAATCTTACTTTAATATGTATCCTGTAGTTTAAATCAGTGTTAGCTGTTTTTCTATTCACTGAATGTAACCCTTTTGCTTATTGGCTCTGTATACTCTAGATTTATATCTATCCCTTACCTTGTATCTTCCCTCTCCCTAATAGGGTAAGTTTTATCACAGTTTAGCCAATTATAGACACATCCCTGCATGAATCTCCCTTGAATCCTCTCAAATTCCAAACATTCCATGCCCTGCCAGATAAAAAGCTAGCCTTCTCTTTCAATAAGGCCTTTTTCCTCCATTTTGTACTCCAGATTTATTTTGTCTTCACCTTTAGGTGATTTTTATGCAGAATAGATCTTTCACGGTCCAACCCAAGGGGGTTTCACAGCTTTAACCCCGATAAGAGGGGAGAAAAAGCCCCTGCCTTGCTGATGGCAACAAGCCAACAGATAAACTTGGACATCTGTGAAACTGCAGCCTAAAAAATACATACCTTTAGGATCCCAAAACAGTTATGATTGCTAGCCCAAGTGGCTACAGTTTTAAGCACAGAAAAAAGAATCTTTTAAATGGTTTAAAAATGGTCAGATGAGGGAAATTTAAGTCATCCTTCTCTAGATGCTGAAGCAGATGAATGATGCATGCAAGTTCCTAAGCTATTTTTCAAAAGTGAACCACAGGCTGGTTTGTCAGGCTGATGCACAGTATTCCTCTGTCAGGAATGCCACTTAAATATTAACCACAAGTCTGCAGCAGCCTTCCTATCATGAGCACCCAGAGATGGTTTATTTATCCCGCTCAGAATTTGAAGGAAAACTCCAGCTGAAATGAAATGGGGTGCAAATCGCCATCTGTGTTTATTCCAGCAGGATTATCGTTCTGGATTGGTTTATTTCGGAGAAAAAAGGACTGTGACTCTAAGGTTGGGGAGGATTGTGACTTTAAGGTTGTGGCATGTACAGACTTCAGGAGGTGTCTTAAACTGCGTTTCTTTGCTGCTCATTTGTGAGGGATTTTTATTCCTGAGACCCTCACAGCTCTTTCACAGACTTTATAAGCAGGTCTATATGTTGTGGTTTGTATTTTGTAAAAATTTATAATTTTGCCTT
>VXAY01003083.1:512196-555164 GCA_013399855.1 Oxyruncus cristatus | reverse complement strand
CCAAATTGATCCCTACTCTTCATAAACTCCCTTTTCAGCCTCTGTACTTTCTTCCAGTCACCAGTGACATCAGCTGTTGTCTGGGAAACACATCTTGTGTTCTCCTGAGCATCCCGGCCCTGCTAATGAAAGAAATCCCTTCGCATCTCTGGGTCACGTCGTGTTAATTCAGCAGCTCTGTGAGAGAGCCAAGCAGCTGATTTAGTGAGCAACCTGCAAAATGCTCTTTACAAGACTCCCAGAGTGGAAGGGCTTCCAGAAGGAAACCTTCCTGAGAATCCCCAGGCAGCTGCCTGGTCAGGGAATTGCACACATTCAGAGAATCACATCTTCTCTCACTCACCAAGGACAACAGCAAAACAGTCAGCACCTGGAATGGCCATAGGAAAAGGTTCAGAGTAGTGGTATTTTCTCTAGAAAACCACCATACATCCCTTTGGAAAATAAGTCTATATAAGACATCAGAAGAGCCTTTTTGATATTTTGTTGCACAAGAAAGCCCTTACCAAAAGTAAAATAAATCCAAACCCAGAACACAGCACTTAATTAATGCTTTTTCACCTAAAAAGTATGACTCTTCTCCATTCATCCTTCTCCACCTCTGAGCAGGGAAATAGATAGATCCAGAAACAGAGCTAAGACTGTAACAGCAGAAAGTGGGCAGACAGGATTGTCATCTGGGACTTGAGCAGCACAAACCAGGCGAGTTTAGGCAGACTGGAGCCATTCTTCATTTTTTTTCTCTTCTTTTTATTTTATTTACCTAAATAAAAGTGACGCTTCCAAGGTCAAACTGCCAGGGAAGGTCCTTTCTGAAGGCGTAAGCTCTATGAATGGTATTATTAAATCAGGGGATCCACTTGGCCAAGGTGATCTCCCATCTTGGGTATTTCACAGACCAGTGAAAGGAGGCCAGGACTGGATGAAATTCTTCTCTGGTTTAATTAGAGGCTTTGAAGCCCTGTAAGAACCTAATTTTCTCTGGGCCAGATAGGAAATCAATACAGAGAGTAAACCTGCAAAACGCACACCTGGATCATGAACAGCTCTGTAGGACACTGCTCAATATCAGCATCAACTTCAGTTAAACTCTGTATTAATTCATGGCTCAGAAAGGTTATTTGCCAACAGCCTGGATGGAAAGAAATGGCCTTCAGAATGGATGTTCTGTGCAAACTGAAAGTGGAAAGATACCCCCGGATTGTGTAAAGGCTAAAGGGGAGGAGTTTTCATCTCATCCCACTGTCCAAAAGAGAGCAGATTTCTGAGAAACATGGCAACAGAGAACAGGAATGGATTTCAAATAACTCCCTTTTGCACAACTATATTATTTGTTGTCTGTACCTACTGACATCACCTCTGTGATTTTTTTAACGATCCACCACACTCCTGGTCCTTTGCTCCAGGGAAAGCAAGCCTGCATTAAAATGATAATAATAAAAAAAAAAAAAAAGCCAAAGTCCTGGTGATTTATAGTCTCTTACTGAGCTGTGTAAATGATCCACTCAGCTCAGAATATTAAAGCTATTTGCCATTCAAACCCAGACCCGATTTTCACAGAGGACCTCTCCCATTAATTGAAGGTTAGATCAGTATCACTATTTCTAGGGGGTTTGAAATACATGCCAGGAGACATTTCCATATTAAAATTCAACAACACATTACACCTACAAACTCGCTCTTGCCTGAGGCAAACCTTAAACAGGAGATACTTCAACCCCTTAATCTCGTTCTCCTCCATATCACGTTGTTGTTGGGCACGGCTTCCGCCTTCGCACATTTAATTCACGTCAGACCTTGCAACTCTCGCTGCTTGCTGTCACTACATTGCTATTCTTGGCTTCTTTCTCTCAGGACTGCTGTTTTCTGAAATGCCCCATTGAAACAGCCCAGAGTGATGTGTATTTTGGATGGTTTTCACTATTTCATGCTTTGGCCCAACCCTGATGAGATGAAGACTCGGCCCTGCTTTCACACTTTAGACGCAACTCAGCACATCTCCCCACAGTTTCTAGATGAAGATTTACAACAGAAATCAAGAGTTTAACCTAAAATTGATGCAAGCAAAACAGACTGAGTTACAGCAATTGCTAGTTAATGAATTGGGCCCCAAATCCTGCCCTCACCTTGACATTCACTGCAGTCAGACATGTCTCAGCCAGCAGCGGGACAGAAGACAGCCTGGATGACCCTCAGTGATCTTTCATTCTTCTGATAAGAAGAAAATGCACTGGGAATGGAATCAGAAATGTAAACGTTGTCCACTATAACCTTTTAAATGTGTCAAGTGTCTTTTCCACTCCTCCTGTGGGACGTGAATGCACAATCAGGAAGCCCAGGTAATGAGATTTGCAGGCTTCACTTCTTACTGAAAATGCTCATCAGTATCATGTGTTATTAACCTCTGCAGTAAAAGATCACCAGGTCCTTTTCCTCTTTCATTAAAAGTTTGCCAGATAGAAAAAGGGGTCAAGTTCACCCCAACTGTGGTGTCCCCAGTGATCTCAAGAAGCTTTCCACAAAGGTGATTTGCTTTCATCACTACCTATTTTCTTCTCTTCCCTCCCTATTCTGCATACATGAGGTAAAGCAGATTTCTTTAAAGCATTTCTTTTTTGAAGCCCATAATCTCCAATTATAATGACCAACAAACACTTTAATCAAAGGTTAATGATTAGTTTGGGGATTTTCCATTTCCATCTTCTGCCTCCAAAATGCTACTGCTTTTTTGAAACAGATTTTCTTGTATTGAGAGTTTCTGAGAACGTCAGCAAAGCCCTAATACCGAGCTCGCTAATTCCAAGAAAATACCATTTCACCACAGACATAACATTTAACTTTGAAGCAAAAAGTGAGGGGAAAGCCCCCAAAAGAAATCTTCAAAATGCTGCTTGTATTTTAAAAGCGAACATCGAGAACTGTGACATAACTGATGACAAGTGTCTCACACAGACATTCTATCATTTAACAGGAAAACATTGCTGATGGGAAATGCAGAATCGAATTGCAGGAGACTAAAGTCTCAGAAATCACTGATGGGAAATGCAGAATCGAATTGCAGGAGACTAAAGTCTCAGAAATCACTTACAAGACAGCATTCCCATTTAAAAGCTAGATGTCAAATATTCCAGGGGTTCAGTCAATTCCACGATGGTGACAATTTTTCTTTGTCAAAATTAATACAGGAGAAAGGGTTGCTTTGAAGTGACACATTATTTAACACGTTCCCAGGAAAGCAATTTTGAGAATCTTAATGGAAGCTTATTACCAAATTAAAAAGAAGCAACTGAGAAGTTCAGAAAAACTTGGGAAATTTTAAATTACACACGAGACAGCTTCTTGAACAGTCTGAAAGGAGCAGGACTCTGAAGTAAACCTCCCACGCTAGAGAAGGACACCATATATATCTAGTATATAACACCTAGTACAACCTGACTGTAAAAGGTATTGTACCAAAAAAAACCAACCAAACAAACAAAAACCCCCATTTAAACTGTTTTTTTTTCATAAAAACATTTTAATCTAAGAAAAGAGATAACACTGGGGTGGAAAAAGGCAGGGCAACATCTGATAAGGACCATCTGAGCCTCTGAGTCTGGTCAGGTTCAGAAGCATCAAGGCCTTATAAAGCTTTATAAAAGTACTCAAGAGGATTGGAGTTGTGAAGATGTTTATAGGGAGCTGCTCCATCAGGGAAGTAAAGGTGCTGTCAGCTAGAAATAGAAACACACTCGGCATTTCAGTGAGGTGTTGGTTTAATCTAAATGCCAGTCCTGGGAAGTTTACATATTGCACTATTTTTTGCCAAAGAAAAGGACTGACCCCACAGAACCCCGGGAATACAGTTTGAGCTTTAAGCACTAGACTTTCAAACTAGTTTAAACACACACATTTTGGCAGAGACCTGTGATCCACAAAATCCTGATTTCCACCTCTACACTCCTGATAGTGACCATCACTGAGCGCCGACCCTGATCCCTGCCACACTTCTGGCGGCCAAATCCCTCTGTCTCCTAAAGAGAACGTCTCCTGCCGAGGCTCAAACACACAACTTGGAGCTGCATTAATGCTTAAATAGCTTCATTTCTGCACACCAACGCAGCTGACTTCACCATCTAGCTCCGTGGAAATGGTGCCAAACTGCCTGCAGCCCTTTTGCTCAGTCCTCCAGAGGGGAATTTAAGTGGGAAATTTGTGAGGGGCAGCAGGAGTTACTCACATGGAGTGTCAGTCATCCACTGGACAGAATGGGAACTGTAACACTACAGATAAAACTAGTGGAAAATAACGTATGATTTGACGCTGGATTATTAAATCACAGATAATTAGACTAAAATGATAAGCTGAAGCATTATCTAGGTAAAAAAAACCCACATAAGCAGCGCTGTGCTGTTCTGTATCAGCCATTCAAGATAAAAAGCATGATCTCATCAGTTTACACACTCTAATCCATTTATAAGAGACTGAAACTCTCTTGGGATTCAGGTATTTCTCAATGGAAGCATCTTTTTGTCCAGCAGCAGCAGCAGCATCCATTGCTTCTAAAGAAGTGACTACATCTGAGAATAAATAACTCAGTTCCTACAGCTGAAGGTTGTCTATACTTGCTAAAAATTGTCCTTTTCATTGTCTGCCAAATCCCTAGAAAGAAAAGTCCTGTCCCACCTACAAAGGGTGCCTGGATGGGAGTTTCTCGAACTTTCTTTCCCAATAGTGAGAACTTGTCCATCAGGAAGCTCACGGCTCTTTTCAGGACAAGAGGAAGAAGCAGCAGTTGCTGTTTCATTTTCAAAATCCAATGTCACATAACAAAGCTTTCCCTCAATGTCTCTCACCCATCTCCTGTTCTGCTGCAGGCAGCCAAGAAGTTTTTCATCAACACACAGTGCGACAGCCAGGACACAGACAAAAACACCCCAAACAAATACAATTTTTTCAATAAAAATGGAAATCTCTCATTAAAGTAAAACACACCACTAGGAAAAGATAACAATACCTGTGTAAAGCCATGTTATTCTTGGGTAGGAAATGAAACGCATGTTTTCCACTCAAAATGAATAAGGCATTTCTGATACACAAATAATTGAATTTTAAACATAAACCAAGTATTTATGGCAGTCATAATTCCTGTAAGCTGCCCATCTTTGTATACAAAACTATATCATGGCATCAGGCTACAAAGGCAGGTGGTATTTTAACTGTTTTTTTCAAAATATATGAAGACTCAAGATTTCAAGAGAAGGATAGGTGGAAAATCCAGCCCCCAGGAAGACTCACCAGTCATTGTTCCCGAGGCAGAGACAGCACTGCCTGAATTGTTCCACACGTGGCTGGCACATTGAATGTTTCAAACAGAATCCAGAAGGAAGAGTCGAAAAAACTTTCAGACCTACACTTAAGAAGATCTGAAGAGATGGTAAATTTTATTTTAAAATTAATACTGACAGTTACAACTCCTGAGTCCCCTCCTGAACCACAGCTCTTCTGTGAGCAGCATGTTATGTTTTCTTCGGGATTTCATTTAAAAAGAAAATCACCAAAGCCGGTGGATATCTTTCCATTAAGCCAGGTCAGATTTTTACTGACAACATTAATTGAAGCTGACACCCCTTGGATAATTCTCTTACACTGGTGGCAGGACTGCACAATGGAGAAATCTACAGGGTTTTATACCTATATATCTACACACACACATAAAAAAAATGTGCAGTAGACACAGCTGGAAGAAGCCATGAGGAATAATCTGTCTATTCCCATCTCAAGGAATAATCAGCCATTCCTCTAAGACCATTGTAAACCCAACACTGCCAAGGCCACCACTAAACCATGTCCTCAAGTGCCACACCTAAATGGCTTTTAAATCCCTACAGGGATGGGGACTCAACCATCACCATCAGAGCTTCTGATGTGAGGGGGTTAACTCAAATTTTGGATTTCAGAAGCTAATACCTTTGCCAATTAAGTCAACATTTAATGGCAACTACGCTTTCAATTAAAGGCTACATGAATTAACAATATTTCGTAATTATGTTGATGAAATTAATGCAATCAGTAATAAACAAGAAGCCTTTAAACAATCTTGAAAGCAAGATTTATCATTACAGTATAATGACAGAGAAGCAGTCCCGGACACGTCTACTGTATGACCCACACCTCCTGGTTGTTAAAAAGTACACTGTTCTTATGGTCTGCTGTAGTTTGTTATCTCCCAGTTGTATTCTCTCCCAGTAATTCATTCTGTCAAACTCACTGCTTAATTAATTTATTTACACTGCTGCTGAATTGATACATAATCTTCCTATTAAATATATGCCAAAAGTTGGAACAAAGGGAAGTGCAGAGTCACATCCCATTTTCCCAGGTGATTCTATACCTATGTCTGTATTTAAATCACATTTACTTCTCTTTCTATCACTGGTTAAACTTGTAATGTGGACTTTTGGGCATAAAGCTGCTCCAAAATATATAAAACTTCAGAGGGCTGCTTTTTGTTCTGATTAAAGTTGGCTAAATCAGACCAGGCAAGTCACAGGCAGGAACACTTAGCAAAGCATCATTTAATGCTCCAGACAGCTCATTTTCCCAAGACAACACAAACATTCCAGTTTTGGAACACTTTTCCCCTGATCCCTGAAGAGGTGCTCCACTTGGAAGTTCCACAAAGTCATGTGCTTTATTCTAATCTTTCAAACCCCACAGTTTTGGTAGGATAAAGTAGCATTTTATCTGATGCAGAAGTGCTGGTGAAGGGACAGTGTTGAGGATAGAAAGCAGGAGCTGAGGAGTTGGGCTACAAGCTGAACACTCTTGGTAGCCAGAGGTGGGCACCTGAAACGTGCCATTGATCCAAAACTCACACTGAAGATTCAGCTGGTTCACAACCAGCACTTTCAAACCTCGCTTTTGAACATATCAATGACTCACCAACTCCAATCAAAAAAAAAAAAAATCACGTTAATCCCGTGTTATCATCTACACACCAAAGAACCCTCTCGGCCTCAGCTTTTCTACATCCAGAACTGAGCACAGTCCTGTGAACAAAACAAACAAACAAATCACTCCAAGCTTTTAAGAGGATACTTGTGCACAGCAGTGACATATTTGCAAGTCCAAAATGTTTTAAGACCTTGATAATGCAAGAGCAGCAGCAACTCCTGCTCTCTCATCATCGCTTACCCATCTTGCCAACCCACACCAACCTTTAAGGGATTAGCTCCCAAATTCAGAACAAAATATAACACCCAGGACCCATTTTTAGCTGCTTCCATGCAGGAATGATCTGTGGCACAGGGTTCAGACAATTACTTGAGCCATTTCTTCCATGGTTGGCCTTCAGATTCAAGGGCATCTCCGTCAAAAGGGTGGGATGTTCCTCCAGCACCACCAGAGTTTGCTGGGGGAAGAATGATGTCAAAGTCTAGAGGTGAAAAACTGCTTCAGGAAAGTGTCTCAAAATGGTTTCTTCTGCCCACAGAACTACAAAGAAAGATACAACTGTATCTTTTCAGATACAGTTGGACTAACGGATTTTTAATATATTTTTAGTAATGTGTTAAATTATCTTAAATAATATTCTAGTTAAAATACAAGTAGTATATTTCATACAATAGAAATTGTTATTTCTATCCTTTCTTAATATTTTTACAGACATTGAAATAGACAGAAAGCATGTAAGTGCAAATCTGCCAAATTCACCTCTATTTTAGAACTGAAACCACTGTGCTGGGGTTTTATTCTTTTTTTTACCTCAGCTTTGCCTGACCCAATGAGCTTCTTTCTGAGCACAAAATATCAGGCTAGTTTTATGGGTAAGTTTATTTGAAGAATATCCCAGAAACAAGTAATATTATGCTCCAAAATGAACTTAAATGGAAAAAAGATCTTCTCTTGTGGAGCACCTACAGTGTCAACAGCTGTCCAGAGCTGGAATTGCTCATTAGGAAAAAAAAAAAAAAAAGAAAAAAATCAGCCCTAAAAAGAAATTTCAATTCCATATCAATCCCCTAAAAAAAAATGAATAATCAGATGTTTCCAGAACTGGGGCTTGGGATGCCAGGCCATCTTCCAGTTGAAGGTTTAGAATAGAAATGCAGGGAGAAGTTGAATAAACCAGAAAGTAACTATGTAAAAGTTTAAATATATATACATATATATCAATCAGATATAAGGAAAAGATGCCATTTCAGACACTAAATAAATAAGGGAAGAGAATGTGCTTACATAATTCACAAAGTGCTGGTGATTTCAGCAGTGAGGAACAAACCTGGACACATAAAAAGCAGGACCCTGCCTAAATCTTGGGCAGTTTCCAGGTTTTCCCTCAAATCCAGGTACCTGCACAGCCCACTAGACTTGACCTAATAGTAACCATAATGTTGAGGGATAATGATATTCCCCAAGAACCAAAATAGTTCAGTGTTGATTTTATAGGCCAGGAGACTTAAACCTGAGCAGCAAAGAGAACTCACTGAGGAAGAACTATCCCAAATCACCCCAACACTTACATTAAACATTTATGTTGTCACCAGAGCCAGAAAATGCTCCATCCCTCCCACGTATTGTCAGGTCAGCTCCTGGGAACAAATTAACAGGGATGGACAAAGCTCTGTATCATTATCCAGCGGAAAACAGAGCAGGCCCAATTTGAATATTGTGAATTGAAGCACAGGACAAGAGGAATGTGCTCCCCCCTCCACTCCCACATCCTGCAGCATCCCTGCTCCCACTTTCCCCTCACACTCAGCCTCCTCCTCTGGTGATCCCCCCTCTTTCTGTACCCTGTGGATGGTTGGGCAATGCACTGTTGTGCCTTTGTCCCATTTTTGGCACGTTACCCAGTAAATTCCCTTGTCTGTTCTGCATCAAGATGCTTTTAGTAGTATGATTTCCAAGCATTAGAAATCAATCTGTGGTTCGGATTAAAATCACGCAACTGGTCTAGAAAATTTTGGGGGAAATATATACAGAAGATATTCCCTTTGCATCAAAACTTTAGGAATTTTATTTCAGGACCTCTCTTAGCCACAGGAGCCTGTGTTTTTGTTACAGAACCCCAGGGGGACCTGAGACATGTGACTGAACCACGGAAGCCTGTGTATAACCAAAAATACACTTTTTTCCTTATTTGCAATAATCACAACAGTCATCAACTCTGTTTCTTGTCTCTTCCCTACCAGAAGAAGGGAAGTTTAGGGACCCACTTCCACAAGTAATTTAAGTGACAAAGAAGAACAGCTAAAGCTACAAGAGCCCATATAGTACCTGACCATTATTCGAATTACAGCACTGCCTGAAGCCTCCTTCACATTACACCCGAAAACCAATCTATCCATCCATGAGTTCACACTACAGGAAAGCACGTGTCACCTTTTTAACCTTCTGCAATTCCTTTTCCTAATTATATTTTAGACAGTCTGCTCTTGCATTCAGCATTACCCAGAGAAGGAGCACACACCAGCATGTGCTGTGCACAGGACAATTTCCAGATGCAGATGAGGGAATAAAAAATTGTGACCTCCAATTTTCAGTTTTTTTCAACAGGAAAATATAATTTTTTGCTGAATGCAGACAGCAGGAAAATTATCAGGGAGAAAAACATAATGGGATGTACACGGTAGTCAGAAAGGTGTCCTCAGAGCAAGCAGTGCAAGATTGAAATCCAAATATTGTGCTTCCACCTAGTGGAGTAGGAGGGCAGTTTATTTCCAGATATGAACTGAGGAACTCCCATTGCTCCTGTATCGACTCTGGTTTGGCATCTGGAACACTCTGCACTTACCAGTTTGGGTTCCTGAATACGGCACAGGAACTGACTTCAGATATAGGGATTATAATCGCACACACCTCATCCTGGAAAGTGTGGGTACAGAACAACCCCAGCCCCCTGTCATGCTTTCAGAGGTATTTTCCACAGGAAAACACTACCAGGAGAATTTCCCTGTGGAATTTCCTCCCCCAGACCATTTGACCTGGAGACAAGGGACCAAATTGCAATCCTGTCTCTGAAGAGGAGGTACAATATCTCCACATACAGACTCAGACACTTCCCCAAGAGACCAGGACACACAAAATATGAGATATTTAGCAGTGTGAGAGTGTCCTTTGGACTCCCCATGCCTCTCCCGTTTCTCCTGCACTTCCCAAAGAGGTCACTGCTCCAGCCACACACCAAGGGAGCTGCGCCTCAACAAAGTTACATTAAAAATAAACACCCACCTTTCCCATGTCATTCCAGCAGGGATAACTCCGTGCTCAGTGGGATATTTCAGCCTCAGGATCCCTCTTTTACTCGGTGCTTCAGCCTCTACATTGCTGTCTTTTTGATCCATTCCAACCATAACATCCTGCAAAGGATATTAATTCCAATATTAGTGCAATATAGCAGGCACATCAGAGATAGAATAACATTTTTATGTTAAAACTTCATGCCCTCACAGAATGTGCCCCCACAACACGTAAGGAACTAAAATGTGAATTTACGGGAAACCACCTGCTCTGGACTAATTCCTTCATAAATCCACCAGGAAAAGCAAGGCAGCTTCAAAAAGGAAGGAAGTATCTCATACTTGGTGCTACCCACACAGGAGTCCAGCCAAGGTGGGCATCAGCAAACTCATGATGCTCCATCAGGGGTGGGTCCTTTGCCACTGCACAAAGGAATAAAGGGAAGGAATTATAGGTGGAAAAGGTAGAATCTCTCCAGATTTCCTTATTTGGTTGCTCTTTCTGTCTAAGCAGTTCGACTATTGCCTTGAAACAGTGAGACTTCCCCTTGGTGGAAGTGAAATGTTTTTTTAAAAATGTACATTTTTGGGGGAAAAGAAGTATTAACTTATATAAAAGAGATAGGTTTTCTTCTAAAAACCCTCTCTTATTAAGTAATAGTTTTACTAACTTTATCACTTTTGCATTAGGAAGTGTATCACAACTGCCCTAAATAATGTAACAACATAAGAAGTAAAATGTTTTTCATGACACAGAACTTCAGGGAAGGGGTTTGACAGTCCAGAAAAATCAAAATCTGGCTCAGACATGAACAAAACAAACAAAAATCTGCATCTTCTATTTGCAAAGGAACTTTTGGAAACCTAATTAAGCAGAAAGACCCTTTCCAAGTTCAAGAAAAGCCACATTTATCCTTTCCAGTCTTATCTGAATTTATGAAGTGATGTGCTGGAGACCCCCTTTGGAATTTTATTGGGCCATACCGTTGCTTAATGGAACAAAAAGGAACTTATCACTATTATTCATTTGGTTTCTCATGTTAGCAATGCTCTGCCAACGTTTTTAATTTGTACTGATACAGAAGGTACTAATTAATTTAACAAGTTGATTTGGGGTTTTTTTCCCCCCCAAAACACAACCACCCAAACCAAACAGAACTTTCATTTTGGTACCAACCGACCTGACATCCAGGATGTCCTGCATGGAAATCAAGCTCTTGAGGTATCACCTCCTGCAAACCCAACTTTGCAAAGCCCAGCACCACTGGCACATACAAGGGCAGTGGTTTCATCACCATCACACACATTGCCTCACAATTTTGGCTGCAAAGCACCAATTTGGAGGGAGGGACACACGCCTCAGATGGGATGGAACAGGACAGAAGGAACTGCCCATCACTTAGAGAGCAAACTGCTGTTGGGAAGAGTAATTTTGGGAAAGAATAAACCTAAACAGCAAAGTCGGTGCTACAGCTCTGATGTAACAAAGCATGTGAAGTATCCACACAAATTTCCACTTGAATGGGTTTTACCAAAGCAAACTAATCAGGTCTTTGTTTTCAAAGGGGAAATTTCCTGCTGCAGCCTCAAGGAAATTGTGATATTCTGTTCATTGGCCTCATGACCATGGACAAGCTCTGCAAGAGGACACACAGTCAGCTCTACTTGGACTTCAGCACAAACCCCACCTCTTTCAAGGTTGAATTATCTTCTAGAAAGTTCATTTGTTTAAACTTAATTAATCACACGCACACACCAGCTCTAATGTTTGCAGTTCATGGTAAATAAGAACCACCAAACATTCATTACTTCAAAGACCGCAGTTGTTCCCTCGTGGCTTGTTGAAATTTGCCGTTTTCTTAGAGGGTCACCACCAATCTCAAACGAACAACTAAAAATAACCCCCAGCAAAATGCTTCAGGGAAGCATTTGCTGTGCGTTTTCAGTGACAGCCACCCTGTAACGTGGAGTGCTCCCTCCAGGCCTTACTTCATGTTCATAAGTGGTAAATTCCTCAGGGAAGTGGTTATTCTGGGAAAAAGAACAAGGGGCAGCTGGCACAACCACCCAGGAACATCTCAGCTTCAGGAGTTGGCCGTCACATCAAAGTGCTGATCTCCCCGAAATTCGTGGCAAAATTCCCACCAAGAGAGGGCCTGGAGTTCACCAAGATGTATTTTGGACGCAGTGGTTATTTTTAGAACTGGACAATCGCCTCCTTAGGCATTTGAGAAGAGGGAAGGACTTCATTTTTCCTTCTTTGGCAACTTCACTCAGTAAGGAAAGGCACTTCAGAAACAGGAAAGGAATGAAAAACAGCACTTGTCCAGCAAACTTCTTGTCCCTAACAAGGCAAAAAGGGGATTTTATCACATGCATTTGCAAACAGCTTTAATATAGGAATGTTTAACCATTAGTTCTGGTAGCTGGTATCCTTGAACATGAATGAATGTTGCTGTGAGTTGTTACTTTCTTCTAAAACCCTCAGGAAAAGGCCTGAGAGTGCAATAAACCAACTATTTACCAGCAGTATCCAACATTACAGAACTGCCCGCAGACTCTGATTGATTCCAACAATGTAAACCAGAGGGAAACTCAGTCCTTAAATACATCAGCGATTACATCATGAGACACTGGAATTTAAGAGCAGAGTATTTTAAAGCAGTTCCTAAGATCTGCTTGATTTTCATTTTTAGTTTGTTTTTACTTGTCTAATTCCCAAGTGCAAAATTAAATCCAGTTAACAGAGAGCCTCCTTTCTGGTTTCTGATGTTCAGACAGAAAACACTACTGTTCTTCCTCATTTCGTTTCACTAAGGTCTGGATTATCCTACACCAGCAGACCCTCTGGAATGCCTTCAAAGCCTCAGGTAAAAGGCATCCAAGTCCAGGAACCAGCATGTAAATCCCTCAAAGATCTCTGACCAAGCAAAGCAAAGCAAAGCAAAGCATTTAAATCATGAAATGTAACATGAAAACACTCCCAGGGCAATACTCACCCAGGAAATGGTGATGATCTGTAAAAGCTGCTTCATAAATGACATGATCTCACTTCCCAATGTATTTGTATCAGCCTCTGGAATGGAGTTCACAGAATATCTACACACGTCAAGCCACTTGTGGGAACTTTTTTTTCTTCAGTTTGTGCTTGTGTCAGTGACAGCAAAAAGGCCTGGATAAATTAGGACAGAATTTCTAACACCTCTGGATCCTTTCCCACTCACTAACTTGCTCTGCCTCAGGACAGAGGGTTTTCTCCCCTCAAGACAAAAATCCCTCACACAAGGTAGAACTGGAAGGTCTGTAGGTCCAGTGTTGCCATTGAGAAGCATTCTGCTTCATTATAACATAATTAGCTAAAATTAGCTCATTATCCTTCTGCTAACACCCATCTTCAGTCTGGAAAGGGAAAAATCAGCATGTACAGTCCTCATGTTATCCCAGTACTTGACACGAGGGCTGAAAACAGGGACTGAATCAGCCTTTCAAAGAACATGAGTCATTACTGTTATACAAAAAAAAAACAACACAAACCCCAAACAATTACATAGGAATAGACTGGATTTATATAAAAAGAAAAAAAAAAAAAATCAGACCTTTACTAGACTAAGAAATATTAAAGACCATCAAAAGAAGAAAATTTACAGGATTTACCTACAGTGGTTTTTCTTTTCCCCACAAGATTCTCAGTTGAAAACTTACCCTTTACTGATTTGTACCTTGAAGCCCAACCATGTAAAATATGTAATGTTGTGACTTTATAAGCTTGAATTTCATGTGTTCTGCAGCTGAGGAACATTCTGCCTAAAGACAGGCAGTGACTAAACCCCACCAAGACAAGAAGTGCAAGTAAATTAAAAAATTACCAAACTCCCCACAAGTTAGAGGAAAAAAGAAAAAAAAAAACACAAAAAAGAGAATATAAGAATTTGAAGACATTTCTTTATGTCATCTCAATTATGAATCTTTACTGGATCTTTAAGCATCAGCTTACCTCATTACCACACACAGAACAGGGCACAAACTGAATGGCAAAGAACAACCTTCTTAATTCTTTTATTTTCAGCCAAAAAAAAACCCCAAGCAACCAAAGAAAATCAAAAATTCAGTAGTTCTTCCTTTATTGCACTCTATAAAACTTCTTGTGATAATCAAGAAGCCAATATACAGTAATAGCTTGATATTCCTTTGAAATTCATAGTTTGACTCTTAAAATAAAATTTGTATAGAAAAGATATCATTTACAACCCATTCAGTAGTAACCAATCATTATGTACTCACAAACGATATTAAATAACTCGTATGCAGCAGTTTCTTTAGAGGGCAGAGGGGAATATTTTCTCCTTAGCAAATATAATATTCCACTGTAAAAGAGCCATTCAAGTCAACTTTGGAGCAAAGTGTGATAAAGACAAATTTCATTGGAGAAGCTCAAGATTCACGTAGTGTCACGGGAATATTTACAACTGTGTCCAGTGCATAGAGTAACAGCAGCATGTGAGGAGTCTATTATCCTACATTGGCACACCAAAATAATCCACCCAGGAAATGCAGTATTCAGAGGACACCAGTGAGGCACAGGAAAACAACAAGGTGGAGAGTGACCAGGTACGTGAGGAACAAATAGCGGGATTTTGCTCGGGAAGTCAGCAGCTTGGAACAGTAAAGGCTTCGCCCTCGGAGCCACCTCCGGAGGGAAAGGGCTCCTCCTTTCATCTGGGTGGGAAACAAAAAAATTCCACATCAATAATCACAGAATCAGATGGATTGGAAAGGAGATCATCAAGTCCAACCCTTGATCCAACACCACCGCGGTTCCCAGACTATGGAACTAAGTGCCACGTCCAGCTTCATCTTGAAAACCTCCAGGGATGGAGAATCCACCACTTCCCTGGGCAGCCCATTCCAATGGCTGATTACTCTCTCTGTAAAGAATTTCTTCCTAATGCCCAACCTAAACCTCCCCTGGCACAGTTTAAGGCCAAGCCCTCTTGTCCTACTGCTGGTTCCTGGGAGAAGAGACCAACCCCCACCTGGCTACAACCTCCTCTCAGGTAGTTGTAGAGAGCGATGAGGTCTCCCCTGAGCCTTCTCTTCTCCAGGCTAAACAACCCCAGTTCCCTCAGCCTCTCCTCATAGGACTTGTGCTCAAGTCCCTTCCCTTTATTCATCAATATGAATAAGAAGCTCCACTGCAGCTTGGATTTCTAAAGGAACTATAAACCTCTGACACAGCAATTGTTGCCACAGCACAGGCTATAAAAACATAAATTATTTAAAAGTCAAAAAACCCAGCATTATTAAAAGGGGAGAGGAAGGAATACCAGGTATTTGTGTATTATGCAGTTACGTGGACATACTAGAGATGCATATTGCCTTTTGTGTATGCATATAATTAAATGCAATGCACAGTTTATTTACTGGACACGTGTAGTACCAACATGATTACTCCCATTTTAATTTTGACACAGGCAATATGTCTTATGACACAGTTTACACAGCTGCTTGTATTTGACTCACAGCTCAAGCAGAAAGAAATTAAAGATGTTTCTTCAGTGAAATGGAGTTTGGGAAGTAGTTTGCTGCTTGGAATGCTGGCCTGCCCAGCCCCTTGATGATACCAAACGCACAGAATACTTCAGAGTCAGCTTTTCAGAGCCAAGGCACATCAGACAAGCAGCTGCCTTGTGCCACTGCTTACACATAAAGAGGACAACCCAAAATCAGTGATTTCCAGGCACTCAGGAGGGAAATCTGCACTCCAAGAACTAATGAAGGTTGAAAACAAGGTGTAGGAATGGGAAGACAGACAAAAGAAAGCAGTAGCATGAAGGGGATCATGAGCTGTGTCATTTCAATGTAATCTGCAACCAGCAGGGTACAACATGCACACCCTCTTTGAGTAGCTGGCAATCCAGGGCTTTTAAAAGCTTTCATCTCCTTACCTTCCTCACAACAACATGTTCACTGGGATTGATGATTAAGGCTTCCCTCTCCTCCTCTGTTTCCATCTGGACAGTGTATTCAGTGGGTACAGACCTGTAACTGCTCACTTCAAACCTAGAGAAAAATTACAGGGAGACATGGAGTACTGAATTATCTCCTCCTTTAAGTACTGAATTCACACAAAATCATTATTTTGCATTCTTACATTACTAAGGGAAGGTCTCCACACAGAGCAGTCAGACTCACTTTTTCAGTCTCTATTTCCAATCTACACTTAAGATGTCTCATTTATTCAGAATAAACACCACAATTACTACCTGACTGAATAGTGATTTTCAGATGATGGCTGTGAGGGACACTTTATGTAGGCAGCTGGATAATGACATTTTAAATCTAACCAGTGGCTCTGCTAAAGCTGTACATGTGATTTTTTTTTTTCCCCTAACTTGGAAAAAAAGAAGTATCACTGATGAAAGGAAGCCCATCAGATGAAATTAAATAAAGAAAAAAAATCCAAAGCTCATAACACTTTCTTGATCCAGAGTTAAACTTAGCTTTTTTACACACTTATACATGGATTTCCATTGCTTCAGGCACTGTAGACTCAAAAGCAGGTTCTATTACCTGTTTGTTCTATTGTTTGCTCACAAATCTAAAACCCACAGGAAAACCTATCACTAACCTCTCACTAAAAATAAAAGGCAAACAAATAATCTGACACAGCATTTTACCTGTTACTTGTCTCTTCAGAGAGTCCAAGAGCCTCTTCTGCAGCTTCTCTCCTCCTCTTCTCCTCTGCCAGAGTTTCTGTCAGCTGGGAGAGAGCCTGTTGCACTGACTCATACTGCTGCTCAGTCTCTGCAAGCCTAGGACAAAATGTAACCTGAAATCAGGATTTCATGTACTTAAAGAATTACTTTTTTGCTGCTTTTTTATTAAGAAATCTTCCTTTTTGTGACAGACTTAATTATGATAAGGTGCTTTAGCTTTATATTGAAAGGGAATAAGGTACAAAACCAAACCACAGATGGTGACAATTCAAGGATATGCCTCATGATTTATTTAATCCACTGTAAATCCACTTCTTTCCCTTCTCCACACAAATGCCTTAGAGGGATACAAAAGCATTACTTTCACACTCACAACAGGGCTGTCAGGAAAACAATATTGGTAATACATGCTCTGAGTCCTGACCTTTTCCTGAGCTCATTTAGCTCCATATTGTCTATCTCAACAATAATCCCCGATCTTTCCCGTGGCGCTCCAGGGGGAACTTCTGCTCTAGTTTCATCCTAGAAAATATTAAGAGGAAGGGGGGAGAAAAAAAAAGGTAGTCACCATTTTTCTACTTGCTAAAAGTCTTTCTTCCAATTAAAGAACCCATAAGCAGCACGAAACAGTGGAACAAATAATTCTTCGTGCCATTTAATTTTTTTTTTCATTTCCAGAGCTGAAATTTTCCAGGCCAGTTTTCCAACAGAAAGTTGAGGAATGCCGTGGGACCTGAAGGATACAGGTACACCTGTTACCACAGCAATCTCTGAATAATTCTGAGGGGAAAGAAACGCATCTCCATCCACATAATAATTCAGCACTGAGCACAGTTTCAAAATATTGCAGCTATTCATTTATTTTTAATTTACAGCTCTCCTTGTTTGGGTTTACTCCCATTTATGGAAGAGTGAGGGTTGTTTACTATGAAGTATCCATATGTTATTTTAGGGTATTATATTAACTGATTGTTAATGAACAGCCAAGGCAGTACAGGAAAGCTTTTTAAAAATGAAAATCTCACAAAGGAACAATGACAGAATCATAAAGCATGGGCTTGGAGGGGACCTGAAGTCATCTAGTTCCAACCCTCAAATAATAACCTTACAGATGTGTGTGAGGGGTTGGCAAAGGGTACCAAAATGCTGAAGTGGTGATATAAAATATCACTTCTGAAAATATTACTCAAACACCCTGCAAACTATCCATGAATGATGTGACATTACCACTAGATTTCCTGACCCATTGATAATTGATCATCCAATTACTTCTGCCAGCTGTGGATCAATTAAAACAATACCCCAAAACAAAAAAGTCACGTATGAACAGCTTCTTTAAATGAAAAGTCAAATTGAACCAGCTTTACAACAATGAAGACAGTTATGTTCAGCACATACAAAAGGCTAGCAAAAGGACTGGATCAGTACAACAAAAAGCGAATTTTTGGAGTGAAATATGTAAGCACGGAAGAAAAAAAACCCCTAAAAGTATTTCCACATATTTGTTTACCTGGACAGAGCCTTGGAAAGATGCCACTTGCATTGACTGATATTCCCTCTCCAGTCTTAAATACCGATTTTGCAGATCAGCGTAATGCAGCTGGTTATCCCTCAGAGTCTGAGAGAGAGTCTTCAGCTGGGCAGACAAGACAGCATTCTCCTCTGCTGACTGCACAACCTGCAAGGAATTCCCATTTAAAGAAATAAAAATTAGGAGTTGGCTGCTCCAGGAAATTCCTACAGATTTGAGACCCGCTGCTTCAAAACTGCACAAGCTTTTTGGCAAGGTCACAGTTTGGTTGAGGTTTAACTAGTTGTTTTATGAGAGGAAATACTGAAACGTGAGCATTGATTTCCCCCTGTTATCAAAATACCCAAACCAGAAGGTAAAATCTTGTTCCAGCCTGTTCCTGTCTACAATGAAAAATATTCTGAGTAGAAGTTTAACAGTGCCCCATCAACGTCTTCAGAATGTAGAGTCAAATAAACCTCTCAGTCAAATAAGTCACAAGAGCCTGACAGAAAGATAATACTGACATTTAATTTGCAATTTCTAGTCTGAGCCAACTGGGTTGTTTGGAAGAATCTGAGTTTTTAAGTAAAATTAACTGTCAGTCATGCAAGACACCCCCAGTGTATCAATATTTCTCTGTGATCCCAGCCCAGATTGACATGAGCTATTGAGGGGATCAGAGCTGTGGTTCTAAATTACCTTGGAATTAATCTGCTGGAAATGCAGGTCCTTCTGGTGGATCTCCTGGAGGCAGCGCTGCAGCTCGTCCTGCAGCTGATTCTTCTCAGCCAAGACACGTTTGATTTCCTCTGGTGCATCTCCACTTCCAGCAAGGGAGGCAGTTTCCAAAGCCTTCAAAAGTATCAGGATATTCAGGGCAAATGGTCCAGGAGTTCTTTTAAATAATACACAACTCCAACACTAAATACACAGGATTTCCTTTGCACAACTTAATACCACATTTGCAAGAGAATTTAAGTAGAAGATGAGGTCTTTTTAATATATAGTGTTTTCAACCTAAACATTTGCATTAAGAAACAATAAAAAACCACCAGGAAAAGGCAACGCAACTTAATTTTTAATTTGCAAATACTGTGAGACACACAGAAAGGTGGTAAAATGGAAACATACTAATATAAAACACCTTGCAAAAAATCATTATTATTCAAAAATTATTTTTAAGCTAGGAATGTCTTGTATTTGGGACCTGCAGAACAGCTATTTTGGAAGTATGGCTTTTAAGCTGAAGGAGTCCATTTTGAAAAGAAAAGCACACCTGATCTTATCACCAGTTTACAGCTTTGGCTTTCTTTATCTCTAATGGAATCTTTTCACCCACACAATCCTGAAAAAAAGATTTTTACCACGTAAAACACTCCGTAACCCACAGATATTACTGTTCAACAGTTCTTACTTGTGATTTTAATCACAGAAAATGAACAGCATATGAAACTCAAACCTGACCAACTAAAATGTTGGTTTTAATGAAATGAAAAGGAATACTGCTTCCTTCCCTTGGCACAGAAAAGGGAAGTAAGAATAGCACTCGAAAAACCACTTTCCTTGAAGCTTTAATGACAGCTTACAAATGCAGACAGCAATTGCCAGACTGGATGTCAGCTGCTGCCTTTCTAAACCCAGGATTTCGTTCCTGGCAGAAGCCAATTCCAGCTGCTTCAGGCAAGAACACTTCCATTAGGACATCTCCCCTCTCTCCCCCTACTTAGGTCCTGCTCTGATCTGCAGGAATTAGGCACTGATTTAGGCTCTGAAGAATGAATTTTATTAGATCTTTAAAATTCCTTTGCATCAACTCTACAAATTGTGAAATTTGTTGTCAGGGTGAACTACCAACCTCTTGATCCTCTTAAAAAGCATTTCCCTAAAGATACGTTGCAGCCATAATAAATCTGACAAAAAAAAAAAATCCATTTTTTTTAACTTCTTCCTCTTATATTCTGGATTTCACTAACCTAAGATAATACTTGCCAGGTTACTATCACGTGCTGCATAGGCTGCAAACTCAACACAATAAGCTGCTAAATTCCATTCTACATTCCTGCTGCATTCCATTTCTTTACCTTGACTGGATAATTGCTGCCAGCAGGGACTGACTTCTTAACAATCACATCTTGCTGCAGCTTCTGTAGCTCTGCAATCTGTCGGTCCTTCTCAGCAACTGTGATCTGACATTGATTTCTCAGTGCCTGGGACTCAGAGAGGAGGAGGTTTTTTTCCATTCTGAATATAAAACATTGTATGTTAAAGAATTATACACTACATACAAGCCAACGAAAAGGATAAAGCTGTACTTACTGTTATTTCTGTAATAAATAATGGTAGTTTTTGAAGAGTAATACGCATACATATATATATTTATGCTGTTCGCTGGTTAATTTTACAAGTTAAAATGAGGTTTGAGCATTTCACAATTTGCTCATATTTACACAGAAACGTGGGCTTGGCCTTCTGATCTACATCGCCTCCCCAAAAAACCTCTAGTGTAAAATAAATATTACCTTACACAGACTTTATAATTAGACAACTAGAAATTGCACTATGGACCAGAAAATGCAGTGAGGCACCAGGATACTGCCTATGGCCTCAAATTCAAACAGAATTATTGTTATTCTACACCAAGCATTGAAACAAGACTCCTTAACTGTAGTTCCAAACACCCGAGTCACCAGCAGAACAGAAACCATTCAAGTAAGACTGTTGGAAACCTCACATAAACCAAGAGATACAAAGACACACGGAAAACTGTGTGCAAAGACAACCCCGTGGAAGCTGATGCCACACATTACAAATATTCTCATCCTGCCTCCTGCTAGTTCTGGGTGTCAAGTTTTACGTTGGGTTGGGAAGTCAGTGATGGATTCTAAACAAGAAGCACAGGTACTATTTAAATTTAAACTCCATACCTTAATCCAGCCAGCTCATTCTGGTATGATGTGATCTCTCTCTCAGTTTCTGCCTGGAAGGCTTTTGTCTGATGCAGTGCCTTCTCCAAATCATCAACCTTGGTCTTCAGCTTTGATATCTCCACAGCTGCAAGGCTGGCTCCTTCCTTAGCCTACGTTTAATAAACACCATTAGCGAACCAGAGTGAAAACTCCATGGTTGAAGTTTGATTACAGAATATTGGTTTTCCCCATTTGCTCCATTTAACAGGATAATTAACCCCCCAAACTGTAAACAAGCCTTCTTTAGTCACACAGTGCTATCACAGCACTCACACAACCTACAAAGTTAAACTTCAGAATCCACAATGTCTCAAAGCATTCCCTGCACAAAGAACAAAGCTATGAAGTGATGTGGCTATTTAAAACTTACCAAAGTGTTCCCCTATTGCTCTGAGGCACATCCAAATTACTTTGACAGTAATTTCTCTCATTGATGCTGTTGCAACAATGAGAAATGGGGCTGTGCCCTGTCTGGTTTCAGAAGTTACCTTCTGATTGCTGAGCTCCTGCAGCAATTTGTCTCGGTCATCCTGGAGACTGGCCATAGCCTTGGAAAATGCTTCAATCTGCTGGACATAATTCCCACACTCAGCTGAGAGCCTGCTCACTTCCATGTCCCGACTGACTAAAGTCCTACAGAGACTTCCAACTTCATCAGCGATCTGAGCAAGTGTAACTTTATCTGCAGCGTCAAAGACACCCCGACGCAGAAGAGGATTTTCTCTGAGGATACCGATGAGATGTAATTTCAACCCCTCCAACTCAGCTTCAAGTTCATCTCCTCTCCTTTTTTCAGTCTTGAGCTCAGCCGTGTATTTGCTCTGAAGTGCCTTCAAGTCCTCTAGGACCCGATCTCTGTCATTCTGCAGAGCAGTCATTGCCTTCCCAAAGGCCTCATTTTGGGACCTCAGCTCACTGTTTCGAGACTGAACTTCCAGCAGCACTTTCTCTGTAAAAGCATCAGGTTTATCTCCATATTGAGGTGTCAAAAGAGTCCTGCTGTATTCCTCACCTACATTTCGGCCTCTGGATTTCTGGAGTTCTTGAACCTTTTTCTGAACATTTTCTCCATGCTGTCCACTTGACTCTTTTTTCTGAACACAATCACTACTTAGCAGTTTCTCTCCAGACTCAGAAACAAGTTTCTCTTTGTTTAAGGAGGCAATTAGAGATTCTAAATCACTTACTTTAGATGCCAACTTTTTATTTTCATGTTCCAAAGACACAGCAGTCCCCTTCTGCAGCTCACTGGAAAGCTGCATTTCTTTTATTTGCTTTTGAAGATCGTACTTTTCATGCTCAAGGCTTTTGATACAATCCAATTTCTGCTTCAGTAAGTCTTTCAGCTGATGGTCTTTCAGAGACAAAACCTGGTTCAGATCTTCCCTGTACTTGATGAGCTGTGCACTCAGCATTGCATTTTCAGAATGCAGATCATCTATTCGATTGAGGAGTATCCTTAATTCCTGCTTCAGAGCATTATTCTCACTTGCATTGCCAACTATAAGCCTGTCCCTCTGATTTAAGACATCCTGGTGAAGATGCTCCAGCTCTTGGTACTTGGTAAAAAGCTCATCCCGATCGTTCTGAAGAGATGACATCGATTTTTTAAAGGCATCTAGTTCGCTGGCAATGGCAGCCTTCTCTTGCTCTGCTTTTTCTGCTTTCACCTGGAGATTTCTCAGCTCATTTTCCACCCTCTGACAGGACTCCTCAGCTTGTTGTCTGTCCATCTGCAAAGACCTTAACTGAAGTTCATACTCTTTGATTTGATTTCTGTGTTGAGTCTGTACCTCAACCAGATAGTCTGAAATTTCATCCCCTTTTGAGGAAATGAGTAAGGAAATTTCTTTGTCTTTATTATTTAGCATGACCTTCATTTGCTCAGAAATAGTAATCTGCTTTTGTAACTCAGCATTCACCTTTTCCTTCTCTGTTAGAAGCTCTTGCAATTCCTGCTCCTGTCTCGTAAAATTACTTTCCAGAGCTTTTATCTCTCTTCCTGTACTTTTACTACTCTCTATGAGATGATTAAGAGAATTATTTTCTTTAAGGAGTGCTTGCAAAGCTTCTTCTTTGGACTGAAGGACACTTTCCAGCTCTTGCTGTCTGTTAAAAAAAAAGGTATTTTCTTCCTTTATCCTGCAGAGCTCTTCATAGCGCTGCATATCAACAGATTTCTGCCTCAAGTACAGTTCATCCTTTGTTTCCTCTACTACAGAATATTTGATATTCAGTTCTTGAATCTGAGTCATTTTATCTTTCAATTCATCCTGTAAGGCCACTATTCTTTTATTACTGTCTTCTATTTGTCTCTCCTTATTCTGGATGGCCTCTTTGAACTGCAGTTCCCAGGTTTTCATCTCAGTGATGACCCTGTCCCTGTCATCCTGAAGAGAGGACATACACTTTGTAAAAGCAGCTAATCGTGCCAAGGCTGCATTCAAATCCACCTGGAGTTGCTTGTTTTGGGAGTCCTTAGTGCTGATTTCCTCTTGCAAACCCTGGATCTCACTAACTGCCCGATCCTTTTCTCTCTCAAGGGCACGGTGCCGTTCCTCTAGGTTTGAAAACTCCCTTTTGTGGAGCAATTTTAATTGCTGAAGATGAAATTCCAATTCTCTCTCATATTCTGTCTTTCGGAGTTGCAGTTCTTCTTCTTTCTTCTTAAGTTCTTTTCTCCAGTTTAGATTCTCATCTTTAAGCCTGTCCATCTCGTCCTTTGACTGATCCAACAAGTCCATCTGTGCCGAAAGCTTCCCCTTGAGATGCTGGATTTCTTCATTTGTTTTCACCAGCTTTTCTGATGCATTACTTAAGTCCTTTTCCAATTTTTCACTTTTTGACTGTGACAGTTTCACAGATCTTTCCAAGTCCAGGATCAGCTCCTGGAACTTTATGGAATCCTTTTGCAAATGGTTGATCTCCTGCTGTTTCTCTTTTAAGAGTTCTTGCAATTCTTTTGTTTTGTTTTTACTTCCACTGTTATCCCTCTGAGCACTTTTCACCTTCTCCTCAAACATCTTTACAAGATGGAGCTGCTGTTCTTCCTTTTCTTTAACCACGTGACATTTTTCCGCCTTTAGTTCTTCCAGCTGCTGTAACAGCAAGTTATTCTGCACCTGTGCTGATTTCATTCTATCAGTAAGATGGTCAACTTTTTTAACATGATTAAGCAACTCTGTCTCGAGAAATTCTCTCTCATTCTTTACTTTGTAAGAACTTTCTTGCACATTTTCTAATTCTTCCTGTAACAGACATTTATCATCCTCTAAAATCTTGACTTTTTCATTTAGACTAACAATTGCTTGTGTAAGGCTTTTACACTCCATGTCCAGCTTTGTTAGACAATGATTTTTATGGGCCAAAGATTTTTCCGTTTCTTGCGCTTTTTCTGAAATTAGCTTTCTTTCCTGTTCTAGGACAAGCACATCTTGCTCTTTTTCAGAGAGTTTATCCTTTAACACATTAATGTCCTTTAACAGCGATTCATTCTCACACAACGTGTCACTGATTTTGGATTGTGTATCGTTTTGGTACACCTCCATTTGAACCTGCAGCTCTCCCAGGGCTGCTTTAGTTACAGTGATGTCATTATGAAGGACATCATTTTCACTCTGAATTTTCTCCAAGGCCTGCTTTAAGCTTTCAGAAGTTTGCTTCAGTTGCTCATTTTCCTCCATCAGCTGGTGGTTCTGCTCAGTGAGCTCATGAAGGCGATCCTGGTGTTCTTGCATCCTTGCCTCCTGCTCACGGATCTGCCTTTCTGCTTTACTTTGCAATTCATCAACTTCCATTTTCTTGGATTCGCCGAGTTGTTTCAGTTGACTCTTAATAACCTCGTTTTCATCCATGAGATCTTGTAAATGCTTCTCCAGAGCCTCCTTCTCGGATTCTCCTTCCCTGAGTCTTTGAACGGCCTCCTGCTTCTCTTTCCTACTGAGATCAATAACTTGCCTCATCTCTGCCACTTTACTACTGATATTCTCATAGGCCTGAAGAAGCGACTCGTACTCCTGCTTTAATTCACTATGTTTAGCCTTCCAGCCTGTCAATTCAACTGTCTGAGAATCTTTTAAGGTATTTAGCTGGAAAGAAAAGGCCTCTTTTTCCTGAACTATGGACTCCATGGTGGATTTCAGACTTTCACATG
The DNA here is from genome assembly GCA_013399855.1 of Oxyruncus cristatus. NCBI lineage: Eukaryota > Metazoa > Chordata > Aves > Passeriformes > Cotingidae > Oxyruncus > Oxyruncus cristatus. Next base: position 529,593 of record VXAY01003083.1, on the reverse strand, counting down.
CCGCGCTGAGGTTCTCATTTTCCGTCAGCAGCCTCGCGTTTTCAGAGACAAGGCTCTCCTCTCCAGCCAAGGGAGTAACAGCACTTGACCTTTGCTTTTCTCTGCCAAGCTCTAACAAGTGTTCCAGCATCCCTGCCTTGTTCACCAGCTCTTCTTTTTCCAACATCAGCTGATCAAGCTGTTCTTTTAGACATTTATTTTCTCTCAGGGCTTCTTTCCGCGATATTAAAGCCGCCTGTAGTTTCCTCTGGAGACGCTCTTTGGTTTTATCTTCTGTTACAGTGTTTTGCTCTTTGGGTTTAGAATCACGTATATTTGCGGGTTTTCCCAGCGGCTCTTCCATCATTTGCGTCTGTTTGTGCATTTCACATTCTGTTGCTTCTCTCAGTTTAGTTTTCCCAGAGTAATCAGTCTCTGATAGTTGAAAACCAGTGCCTTTACCTTCTAACTTCCCCTCAAGGGAATTCCTTTCCGAAACAACCCCTACCAACACCTTTTCAGTATAATTTTCTTCCTTAAGCTCTTTGCCAGACACCACAGGTCTGCTCATCTCAGCCTTCTCACGCAGCAGACACAGCTCTTGCATGAGATTTTTATTTTCTTCACTGAAACGTCCTACCTCCTCTTTCAAATTCATTAGTTCCAAACTGGACTTTTCTAAGCAGCTGCGAAGTTCCTCCTTCTCACTCTTCATTCCTTCCAGTGCTGTTTTGTAACTGTGGGCTTCTTCTTGGCCCTCCTTTATAGCTTTGCTTAACAATTCCTTTTCCAAATCAAATTTACCTTTGAAATCCACAAGCGAACACCTCAAAGCTTCTATTTCCTCGTTCTTTTCTGCAATCTCCTTCTCAGCTTCAGTTCTTGACCTCTGCAGTTCCTCCTGGCTCAGCTGGTAATCCTCACCTTTTTTAATAAGTGTTTCTTTCTCATTATTCACATGTTCAAGTACTGTCTTAAGAGCTACGATTTCAGCCTCATACACTTTCAGCTTTCTCTGTAGCTGCTTTATGTCCTCCAGCAAACTGCCCTGACATTGCTCCTGCTGACTTAAAGACACTAAGTTGACTGTTTCTTCTCTTTCATCACCGAATTCCAGCAATATTTTCCTCAGCTCTTTCCTTAACATTGCCGTTTCCTCCTCAAGCTTTGCATAATCACTTCTTAGCTCTTTTAATTCAGCGTCTTCACTTGCCACTGAATGTTCTTGTTTGAGCTGCTCAAGGTGGGTTTTTTGTTCCTCAAAATCTGCTGCAAGTTTCCTGTGCTCTTCCCTTTCTTGCTGAAATTTTTTCCTATCTTCTTTCATGACCAAAAGCTCCCTCTGTAAAGCTTCTTTTTCTTTTTTTAATTGATTCATGACATCAGTGTCACTGTTGGGGTCCAGACACTCCTTTCTGTCCCCAGCACTTAAACCAGGTTCTTCTAAACTGGAATTCTTGGATGATTCTTCCTTCTTTTTCAGTTCAGACTTCACCTTTTCAAGAGCTAAGAGCAGCTGAGAATGTTCCTTTTCATATGCACTTGCTTTTTCATCAAGCATAGATTGCATGTGAGCAAGCCTGCAGTCCTTTTCCTCTAAAGATTTTAGGTTCTGCTCACAAACATTTTGTTTTTCAGCAATGACATCATTTAGTTCTCTGATGTTATGCTGAAGTTCCTCTAAGTAAGAAGCTTTTGAAGATAAAATTTCAGTCAAATCACTTATTTTGGCATCTTTTTCTAGAAGTTGTTGCTTTAAAGTGCCAAGATGAGACTCAAAATCATTATTTTGTCCTTCAATTAGTTTCAATTTGTCTGTTAACTCATTAACTTTCTTCGACAGCTCCTCTCCTTTTTTTTGTTCTTTTTCAAGTTCTTCCTGTCCACTCTTTTCTAGTTTTCCAACTTTTTGCATTAGATCTCTTCTCACTATCAACGCTGCTTGAAGTTTCTTTCTCAGGTTCTCTTTTTCCTTGCCCATTTTCTCGAGATTAAACTGCATGTCCTCTTTTTCACTCATTAAATGCTTAAGCTCAGCTTCTCTACTGTTTAACATAACCTGATTATGGTCCAGTTCTTTCTTGCAAACCTCGAGTTCCTGCAGCACTTGGTTTAGCTCTGCCACAGACCTCTTATGAACAGTTTCAAGGTCTTGCAGTTTGGTATTTAGCGCATTTTTCTCTTCAGAGAAATTCAGCATTTCATTAGACAACGATTCCATGACCTGAGTAACAGAACTGTCTTTTTCCTTCAGCTGCTGGCTCAGACCAGAAATTAAATCCTTCTGCTGATTTACCTGGGAAGTCAAGTTTTTGATGAGTTGATCTTTCTCCCCCATTTCTTCAAGGAGACTTGCTACTCTTTTACCTTCGACCTGCAGCTTTTCTTGACTGGTTCTTATTATTTCTTCTGATTTATTTATCTTGTCTTGCAGCAATGCAGCCTGCTTATTTATTTCTGCAAAGGACTCTTCCCTTTCTTGCAAGCGAGACTGTTGTTCACGTAATGTTTCCTTGAGCGTGAGCATTTCACTGGACAGACATTCCATTTCAGATGTGTATTTCTCCCTCATCTTTTCCATGTCGTTCTGCAGCACCTCCTTCTGCTTCTGAAGCGACTCCATACTTTTTAATTCCTCTTTCATGATGCCTAGTTCTTTCTGTTTTTCTAAAAGCAGGAGTTGCAGCTGCTCTCCTTCTGTTTCTTTGCTCAGAATAGAATTTATCAGAGCAGAGAATCTTTCCAGCTGAGTTTTACTATCAGTTGGCTCCAGTTCAGAATCTGAAGTCTGTGCCTTTTTTTCCGTACATAAAAGCCTACTACTAAGTAATTGAGACAAGCTTTGAGTTAATTTCTCTTTTATAAGATCCAGCTCTTGCTGCAAAGTCTGGATTTTGCTATCCTTTGATTTCATTTCGCTTTCTAAACTGCTCAACTGCTCAGTAAGATTATGATTCTGCAAATTTGCCCTATCAAGTTCCATCACCCATTTGTTCTCTGACTCAAGCAGACTTTGTTCTAGATTTTCACATTTAAGTTCTAATTTAGAAAGTTCTTCACCCTTCACACTAACCTGCATCTGTAACTTCTCTTTTTCAGTCTTCATCTGCAGTTTGACAGCATCAATCTGCATTCTTGAATAATTCTCACTGGTTTCTAGTTTTTCGTGGATTTCCCGGAGCTCTTCCAATTTCTTTTGCAGATCACTCTGAGATGCCCCAAGCTGTGTGTTTTCAGCCATCAGTTTACCAACATCTTCTTGTAACAGATTTTTTTCTTTCTCTAAAGACTCCACCTGGCACTGGAGACTGTTTATTAAAAGCGCATTGTCATGGCAGTCTTGAGATGATTTGGAATTCACGTTGTCCAACTCTAATCTCAAACATTCCAAGTTCTCTGCCTGCTCAGTGCACTTCACACGCAGAGACTCCACAGCCAATTCTTTCTGCTGCAGTTCTTGCTCCTGTGTCTTTATTCGGTCTAGAGCTTTTTGGTGCTCATTTTTGAGAGAGTCAAGTTCAACAGTCAGTGAATCAACTTTTTTCTGATTACTATCAAGCTTCTCATTCTTTTTCTGAAATTCCTCAGTGAGGTTTTTCATGGCTGTTGCACTTTTCTCTAATTTTTCTCTGAGAACCTCAATCTCACTGGACAGAGCATTAACGTTGCTCTCTGCCAGCTGTACCCTGGCATCCTTCTCCTTTAAGGAATTAAGGAGTCCGGCAATAACTTCTTCTTTTTTCCCGAGAGCCACGTTCAACTCAGTTCTCAGTTCCTTCTGTCCTTCCACGTTCTCCTGAAGAGATAAAAAGGCATTTTCTTTCTCACGGAGTAGTTCTTTACATTTTTGTAGTTCCTGTGTTAGTTCATGTACCCGATTTTGGAGCTGAGAAATTAAATTTGTTTTCTCTTCATCCGTCTTTGCTTTCTCCTCCAGAGTTTTGAGGAGACTTTCATTTTCCATAAGAGAGGATTCCTTTTCTGATAAGGACTGGTCCATCTCAATTATTACATTCTTCTGCTGCTGTATTTCTTTCTGGCAATTCACTCTCACTTCCTCCAGCTCCAGCACCTGTTTCTTTAAGGCATCACATTCAGTCTCCTTCTCTTGAAGTTGCACCTTTAAATTCTCACTGAATATTGAAATATTGTTGATGGCTGATTCTTTTTCTGAAACAAGTGCTTTTAACTGTTCTGTTTCAGAGGTTAAAAGCTGTAACTGTTTCTCCAGCAAAACAGAAGACTCCTGTACCTCAGAAAACTGTGCTTTTAAACTGATGTATTCATCTACTTTTTGCTTTAGAGATGCATCTTTCTGTAAAATTGAATCATTCAACTGGGATGACTGTTCTGTCAGGTTTTTAAGCTGACTCTGAAGGTCAGAAATAACCTCCATATTCTCAGACAGTTGAACCCTAAGTACATCAGACTCTTCAGATTTATCTTTTAATAACTTTAATTCTTGGGCTTGCCTCTTAAATTCATTTTCCTTTTCCTGCACTGTGTTTCTGAGCTGGCTGGTTTCAAAACCCAGGGCTTGTATTTGGTTTTGCAGATCTGAAATGATTTGCATGTATTGCCCTTCTCCTGCCACTTTACTGTCTTTCATTTGCTGAATCAAAGTCTCCTTTTCAGAAAGGAGAGTTTCTTTTTCTTCACAGGCCATTTTTAAGTTTTCTTTCTCAATCAACAGGCCATCAATTTGGTCCTTGAGAGCTAAAATATTATGACTCTGTTGGGACAAGTGTGAAGTTAAAGCAGCTACTTCCTCTGACTTTTTCATTGCTGTAACATTAACTGTTACAATGTCTGCTTTCAATTTTTCATTTTCTAGAGCTGCTGTTTGTGCTTGGTGCTTTGCTGAAGTAATTTCAGACTGAAGGAATTCACATTCACGTGATTTCTCATTTAATAAGATTGAAAAGTCCCCTTTTTCTTGCCTCAGCACCTCCACTTCTTTGCTTAACAGCTGTAGCTGATTATTTAGCACTGTATTTTCCTCCACTTTTTCAGAAACTTCACTCTGAAACTTCTCAAGTTCTGAACCCTGACTTTTTACAGCCAGGTCTCTTTCCTCTACCAACTGCGACAGGTTTGTCTTTTCATCTTTAAGATTTTTAATTTCACCCTGCAACTCTACAACACAAAGCTTAGTCTCTTCCATTTCCTTACACAACAAATCATTTTGAAGGTTTTTCTCTTCTAGAGACCTGTTTGCAGTTTCCAAATCCAAAGTCATGCTTTGGATTTGTTCCTGCAGGAGTAAATTCTTCTCCTTACTTTGGCTGAGCTCTTGGATTAGGCCACTGCATTCAGACAATTTATTATTTAACATTTCTCCTTTCTTTATTTCTTCACCTCTAATATCCTGCAGCTGAATGAGCAGTGATTGCACTTGTTCACGCAACTGTTGGGTCTGGTTCTTGCTTTCAGACAAGTGCTCAGCCAGCACATCACATTCCTTCGTTTTCTCCCGCAGCTGTTCCACAACTGAACTTTCCTTTTGCTCAGCAGCTGCTGAAAGTTGTTCAATCTCTTTTGCCAGAGTGTTTTTATCACAATTGAGTGCTGAGAGTGTTTTTTCGTACTCAGCAGTGCTATCAGACAACTTGTGCTCTATTTCTGCCACAGCCTGGGTTTTCCTTAATAATTCACACTCTTTTACATCCAGGAGTTTGGACAAATTCTTGTTTTCTCTGATTAGCTGCTCCTTCTCTTTTTCCATGGTATCTATACTTTTTTTCAGGAGTTCATTTGCTTTCATTTGCTCTGCCAATTTTCCTTGTTTCCCTTCAAGATCTGCCTGTAATTGTTTATTAGCTGAAGTTTTCTCCTGTGCCTCTATTTCCAGTTTGTTAATTTGTTTATGTATTTCATTTAATTGGTTATTAAGTTCTTTGCAACAGATCTCTTTGGCTTTCAGATCTCCAGTTAATTTAAGTTTAGTCTCTTCATTTTGCTGCTCCAAAACCCCAAGTTTCTGCTCCAAGGAAATAACAAGCTCTTGTTTCTCTTCCAATTCTTTTTTTACTGTTTCCTGATGTTCAGTATGTTCTACAAGTTTCCTGGACAACTCAGACAACTCTTCATCTTTTTTAGCATTTTCCAAAACCAGTTTGTTGTATGAATCTTTAATTGACTTTAACTCATTTTCAAGTGTCTCTGCTTTACTCTCTTTCTCTTTAAGCAAATCATTCAATTTTTCCTTCAGAGCATCGTTTTCCTCAAGCTGAGATCTCAAATACTCCGTTTCTTTTCTTTGTTTATCCTCAGTTTCTTGTAGTTTTTCCGATGATTTACTAATCTGTTCTTTCAGCAAAGTAATTTGTGACTCGCACTCTGCAAGTTTGTTACTGTAAGCAACACTGTTGGCCTTGATTTCAGCTCGGAGATCCTTAACTGTCACGCTGTTCTCAGTGCTTTGTCTTATTAACTCCTCATTCTCTTTGGTTTTAGCCTCATACTCAGCTCTAACTCTCTCCAGCTCTTGTCTCATTGTGTTACTCTGCTCAGAAAGGACAGAGATCTTCACACTTGCATCCCTCACATCAGCTGTTTGTACTTCCTGCAGTAAATGAGTTTCCCTCTCAGCCTTCGACAAAGCCTCTTCCATCCCTCGCATCTCCTCCTCTTTGCGTTGCACTTGGTGCTTCAGGATCATAACCTGCTCAGAATATTCTGTCATGTTCACAGACAGGACAGACATCTCCCTGTCTTTTTCCGCCAGTGCCTCTTTAAGATTATCAATTTCTCTTTCACATTTCTGGAGATCCTGAATGAGCTGAGACCTTTCCTCTAAATGGCTTGAATTCAGTTTGTCGAGCTCTTCGTTGGTCTGGTCCAGATCCAGCTGCATGGACTCCACCACACTGTCCTGTTTCAAGGTCTAAACATCAAGAAAATAATGTTACAAGAATATTTCAAACATGTCAGAGGGACAACAGAAGTTACATTCTGCTATAGATCAAGCACTTAAAGTAACACCCCGTACCCAACTCTAACATCACAAGGTAACCACGTTATTCTTCAGCTTGTTTTTGCATACAGAAGGTTCGGTGCAGAAAATTTAAAGCAGCTAATGCTGTTACTTCTGCTGACATTCAAGTAGGCCATGACAAAAGAATATAACATTTCTTCTCTTACTTTATTTTTGGGAGTTACCTTTTCCTTCAGCGTAGCAACTTTTTCTGTGAGGTCACCGATGACTGTTTTCTGCTCAGTGTTCTCCACTTCGTACACACTGCACTTCTTTAAGGCTTCGTTCAGCTTAGCATCAAAAAGAAGAATTCATGTGATAGAAATAAACGGAATTCTATTAAAATTCTGATGTCACCAATTATAATATCAAGTTTACACAACAGAGAAGTCTATACTTCGAAGTTAATAAACCATGATAACTTATCATCCCAATAATCCATCATGCAAAGCTCTGCTGGGTCTAAGAAATCCTTACACCAAACTTAAAGCAAAGCATTTAAACGAACAAAACTGCAAAAACACAGCAGAATCTTCAGATTGAGAAAACAAAGAAAGTTATGGCTAAAGCTCATCAGTTCTAATAAATGAAATGCTAATAAATTTAACTTACTTTTTGCTCAGTATGCGCAAACTTTTCAGCAACCTCTTTGTTCAGAAGATCTTTTTCTTGAAGTAGTTTCCTCAAAGCTTCAATTTGCTCCAGTTTTTCTGTCGTGCTCAACAGTTTTTGCTCTTTTTCTCCAAGTGAATTCTCAAGGAAACTATTTCTGTCACTTAATCTAAGAAGAAAATATTTAGGCATTTTGAAAACAAAGCTCAAGTTTTTTAGACTTACTAGCCCCAACTGTTTTCGTAAGAGAATAATTATTTTTATACTCTCCATTTAAACTTCAAGTGCAAAAATATTATGACTGAAAACAACTCGCAAGTACAAAAATAACTTCACTGCAAACAGAAACATGAATCAAGCAACTCTTTTTCAAGTGTTATAAAACATTATGCTCCTCATTAGAAGTTTAAAAGCAAGCTAATCATGCTTGGAGTTGTAAAGAACCTTCATTTTACCCTTTAAGCTGCTCATTCAAGCCAGAGATGAGAATCTGATGCTTCTCCACGTCTCGCATTTGTTGGCTGCGTAACTGGGTGAGCTGAGTTTGCAAACGTTCGTTTTCGTTCTGCAACAAAACAACAGTGAAGATTATTCATAATGAAGAGAAAATTAATACCCACACAGCTTTTCTGGCTTCATAAACACAGTACAAATCTCCTACTCTAGTCAGATCCACTGCAACAATTCAAAAATAAAACCACCCAAAAAAAATTAAAAAAAGAAAAAAGAAAAATGGTTCAACAGCAACCAAAAAACCAAAAGCAAAACACACCCAGAATCAACAGCAAATAGGACAAACGTGGCAAACTTGTCACCAGTCGTGAAAATAAGGCGGCATTTTGGAGGAGGCAGAACACACCTGTACAGCCCTCAAAAGCTGCCCTTCTTCCTCTACACCAAACGTTACCTGTATTGAAAGGCTTGGTTACACGATTCTCAAGTAAAAAATTAATATAAGCTTGTCTTTCACCTTAAAATCATTATTTGTTTCATATATGCACATTTTACATATGTACTCATAAAGAACTACGAGTAATGCACCAGGAGTTTGAGTCAGAGATCAGTTGTGTCATTTAGCGAAAATAAAGTTCACAAATTGTCATTGTAATTTGTCAGTCAGGCAATATTAAGTCTTGCTTTGAAAAGAACTTTGTGGGGTCTTCACTGAATAATTTAACAATATATGTCTAATATTGGAGATTTAGATTGCATATCTATATAAATATTAAATTATTATTTTTCTGTACAGTTTCTTTTCTATAAATGTGCATATATATATATGTATATAAAAATACTAAATACACACTCACAGAAAAGAAACTGGAGGGATGTAAGAAGAGGGAGCAACAAAATCTAATTCTGGACCTTCTAACAAAGGCCTCCACAAAGAATAATGAAAATTACGTTGTCTTTTCCTATGTTTCTACAACAAATAAAAAAGCTTAATCCTAAATATGTTTCTCCCCGAGTTGAACAGAAGCAACAGGCTTCAACTTCAGAGCATAATATAGTAAGTGTACACTCTCCACCAACATAATCATGAGGATAAATTAGGCTTGAGCCATTTTTGTTAGCTGCAAATTGGTATTTTTGTCATACTGTAGGCTATGATTGTAAGAACAAAAACTGAGAGTAAAATGATTCTCTTGAATCATCAGGTTTACACAACTCGAGCGCTTACCTGAAGAGCCTCCATTCTACCTTGAAGCTGAAATCTGTCTTCCAAATCCTGACAACGCTCTTCCAGAAAGAGAATTTGTTCCTGCAGCTGATTCCTTTCCAATTCCAACTCTTCAACCACACTCCGTAAACCTACTCAAGTCAAAGGAGAAAAATTATTTCGAGAGAAGTCAACTAAAATTCCCGAAGTCTAGAAACGGTTTCAGCTTTTTGTTCATGATTCTCACCGGGGCTGGGCACACTCAGATGTCACCCATTTCTACTGGAAATGCCTGAGGCCCTGCATTCCCAAAATACAGATGGCAAAAGCAGCCTTAACTGTTGAAAAACCAAAATAGAGTTGCAGAGCTCAAGAACTCAGAGAACCTGGAAGGAATATTCTTGTTATATTGAGGCCCAACTATTGTGGTTCAATCAACAGTGTGGCTCATGTTACTTTAATCACAAGTTAAGATCCAATCATTCAAGTTCCTGATTAAGTAATTATTAATAAACTGGTACGCACCAAAATTTGCTGTTGAACCTATTCCACCTTAACAACGAGCTGTATTTGCAATCTTTACCACTGATACAAAAACATCAGCATTAAAAGCCAAGAATTGTGGTTTGGGATGAAAAGCAAACAGCAACGGGATGCAGTTCTGGTTTGCAACATAACTGTGATATAAACTGGGAACACATTCACAGAAACGAGGCTCATAACTTAAAAAAAAAACCCATGATCTTGCCACAGAGGGTATTTGATGGGCACCAAGGCTCATCCAACCCCAGTGTCCAGACAGATCCATACGCTACTTCTGAAGCAGAACTAGGCAGTTCATCCAGCACGCACATGCTTCGAAATGAAACGGGAGAAAACACAAGCCAAAAAAATCCAACGAAGATTAGAATACACCACAAATGGGCTGTTAGCTGAATTTGCAAACAAAAGTGGACACAAAATACAGATGCTGTGTGCATGCTTTAATAAACTGTCTAGTCGCTGTCACACCTGCATTAGGTGAAGGGTACTCTGGCCACCAACCTCCCATGTTCTCTCCTTCAGCTGAGTCGGTGCTGTCCAGGGTGACGTTCAGCTCCTGAAAGCATTGTTTGCCATCGAAGTTGTATTCTTCCTACACACAAAACACGAGAATGAGGCTGAATTTAAAGGCAAAATGCAGCAAGGGTAGAATAGTTTCAATTAAAAGGCTGAAAACTCAGCAAGCGACTCAGGTGCCTAAACGCAAATATAAGGGATTACTGTGGACATTGGAGTATCTTGCCCAGCTTCCAGCTATTATTTCCAGAAAAGCCAAGTCTCCCACAGGTTTTTTAAGGTATCAGCCAGCTTATAAAAACACCCTCAGGCATCTGAGAGGGCAATGGATAACTATGCTTGGATACCTTAATTGGACCCCTGATTTCTAAATATATTACAGTTAAGTAATTATAAAATTATTCTTCCAATATGTTGACGTGACAATGACATCCTGATTCTTACAAAAGTTATCATTTTTTGTGCAAGTCACAGCACCAACTGCCTAGAAAGCCACCTAAATGAAGTGACAGGTACTAATTTTTCAACAGAGCTCCACCGACAGATTTGTACAGACTGTACCTAAACCAAAAAAGCCCTTGGTGTTTGGAAATCTAAAGCACCACATATATAACATCACTCCCCATATTTTTATGAACATACAAGTAAAAATAAACTTGGTTCTTTTCACCCACCTGAAGCTTCCTGCTGCTCTGGTTGCCTTTCCTCCTGGGTTGCTGCAGCCTGCCCATTCCTTGAGCTGTGGCCAGTTCCTCCTCCAGCTCCTGCTGCTCTGAGACTATGGCTGGATTGGAGCAGCCAGGAAAGAACCAGTCATCCTCAATCAGTTTTGTGCCACAGGAAAGCATTTACATTTATATCAGACACTACTACATGAAGAGAGACCAGGGACAGGGTGAAGTCCCTACGAATGACTGACAGGAACAAGATTCAAGATTAAAATCCACTGCGTTCACCTTGTGATTTCCCTCCAACGTTGCTATGTAGAACATAAAAGTCTGAGTATCTGACTAAGAAGAAGCAAACTGAAGTCTAACTTCACTTCTGCACCAGCTCTAAATGAAGACTTTACACAGGAGAGTGGAAAGGGTGAGGTTATACCAATACACACAAAAAAATTAACATGCCAAATTCCACCTCAATTCAATTTACCAGGTTAAAATACATTCGTGTGATAAAAACCACATTTTTTTCAGCTGGTGACTTCATAACCTGAACAATCACATTAATTTTTAAAGAAATGACATGTGTCCCTTCCAACTTGGATTTTAGCACGAGCTATAAAGGCAGGTAATTTGAGGGAGTCACAAGCACATGTTACCCTGCAAACTGGTATCAGACCACCTTATCACAAATTAGTAACATCACTCCTTTTAGGACAAATACAGATTTACTAGTAAATAAACACACTGAGTAAACTGAGAATATGAAAGCTTAGGTATGGACCCTGTTCATTGTTAGAAATGATTTGTCTTTAAAGGACATTCCCATCTGTTTTGTGACACAACAAAACATATTTGGGGGAACAGATTAGGAGACAGAGGTTTCATGCAAAGCAGACAAAACACAACAGCCAGGGAAAAGAAGGGAAAGTAAAGGTGGCTCCATACTTGAAGTAAAATAAATTAGACAACTACAAATTTGGCTTTGATTTTAACCACATCAATCCCCAGTTGTGCTCACAGCATGCAAAATTCAGAGACCTTATGTCGACGCATCTGTGAAACTATTTGGAGATTCAGGCCTATTGGGAATACTCTGCTCTGAATTGAGTTGTCCAAGGATTACTTATCCCACAAATTTCATTACCACACAATTCTCTAACACCTGATGGATTTAAATTCTTCCTGTAATGTTTCCAAGTTACACACCTAATGTGTTGTCAGAAAAGATTAGTGGAAAAAAGTTAAAGAAAAAAAACTAATGATCCTATTAAAGCGGGGTTGATAAACTGGATTATACTTCTGATCTCAGTTACACTTTGGCTTCTTGCACTGTCAATTTATCAGCATTTGTATTACACGTCTCTGTTTATTTTTCAGATTCTACACTTTTTTTTAATCATTATTCATACTTTTTCAAAGCTGTAAAAAAAATGCCAAATGTTGATCACAGGTCTTAAACCTCTGTTTGCAACAGTTCTCAGTGAAAGGGTTCAAGGAATAAACATTACTCCAGACAGACATGGTCATTTAGGAACCCAAAATATTTAGGCTCTTAAGTACCTGATAATGAAAAAAAACAAATTACCACTGTTACATGAAAATGAAAGGCTAGAAATTGGAGTTTTAGAATGATTTAGAGCACTTAGACAAGCGTTAAAACATTTCCACTTAAACTGAGCATTGCTTTAACAACAATTAGTAAGTAAATTTATTTTCTAATGTTTCACAGAAGATTAAGGGGGAGCTTTTCATCTGCAATTATATTAAAAAAATCTGAAAAACTTCCAGAATAACTTTTTTCAGATACACAGTTCATTTAAACTAACTAATAATGTGTCTGCATTTCCTTGTGTCTATTCATGCTAAATATCACAATCTTTGGTGATCTGCAGAGGAAACAAGCCCCAGATTTATCAATGTAACTAATATTGTCATCCTTTAAGCTTTTGCAGCTTCCCACATATATAATTGTGTGGCTGCTTTTTTAAATACTACTGGATTTCAAGTACTACTAAAAATACTGAAGTGATTTTCATTCTTAGTCACAACCACCTGTGGGAAGCCAAGAAATACTAATATAATATATATATTTTATAGTATATATAACTGTGGGATAATATATAAATATGGAGTCAGCTGTTCCCACACAGAAAAATGGAGATGATTTGGTTAATACAAAAGAAGAAACAGGTATGGCAAGGCAGGAGAAACTCAGGTTACAACCCAGCACTTGTTACAACGTGTTGCTAAGAACCACATACCACCAATGGCAAATTTTATAAGGTACTGCTGGCGATTTTCTCCCCGAAAAAGCCAAAAAAAAAAAAACAAGAGGAGGAATCAGCAGCAGAACATTACAACAACTGCCATTGCTGCAGGAACCTGCATGCACAAAACTGATGGGAAACTGTTGTCCCTGGCTGCCCAAATCGCAGCAGAGGGAGGAGTGGAGGGGGAAGGGACGCTAAGGGCTCACCAGGAACGGCGGGAAAAAAAAAAGAAACAGAAAGGTCATGCTCATCCCAAGGGGAAAAAAAAAAAAAAATTGCAAAATTAAACCTGGACTGAAGCAGAGGAAATTTTACAACTGTTATTAGCGTTCCACGTGGCGCCGTGGACGCCACAAGTAGATTTAATGCAGGGATATTACACTCTCTTTCAATCCCCAAAAGCACCACGCGACAAAACCCCTCAAAAAGAAGAGTCGTGATCCTGAAAACATTTCTGTGCTTACACACTGAACTTCAATTATTTGCCATTTCCATGATCGATTTGCAATTAAAAAGAGAAGGCTCAAATTAACTAACTGCAGTAGTTATGATGGTAGGCCCTGTGCATTAAAATTTGTCATTAATCCCCACACAGTTAATTCAGAGGACAAAAATTACAATATAGTACTCAGCTGGCATGGAAAAAGCAGTAAGAACTACCTGAAATTTAACCAGACTTTTATAAGTTTCAATAGAAACTGCTTCAGTTTCTCATCACCTGATTAATTCATAATTAAACAAACTATAAAACCTGACATTACCTGAAATGTTATTTCTGTAAGTAATTTAATATTTTTAACTAGCTCCAAGCCATAGCCAGTTAACATTATTCAGCTGGCCTATACAAGTGATACTTATTAAGAGATTACAGAATATTCTAAACATAATTAGTAAGGAATTTCTTAAAGAGAAACTCCATCTCAAGCACATTTTGCTAAAGCAACACCTTCATTCATCAAATTCAAACCAACACTACAGTCCCCCACACCTTCATCAGCTGCTCTAGGTATGCAGCTTTAGTATTTCAATGGGGAGCTCCTCAATAAAGTTTTTTTTTACCAATTTTATTATTTATCATATGCTGACACTAAGCTTTTGGTGTCAGTTCAAGGAGTGTTACAGAGCAGCAGCTCGGATGGCAAACAACAAGCACAACTACTCATAAAAATTATTACAAACAAAAAAGATGGATGTATGAAAAACAAACTCAAGGAAACAAGAAAAAGCAGAAATTGCAAATTTGAGCAATTTCACTAACTATACAAATTATATGACCACAGAAATGAATCATGGTGGTGTGCTATCAATTCAGCCTGAAGCTCAGCAGACACACACATAGATATATATAAAAATATGATGATTATACTGTAAACAAAGCCATTCACCTTCTCTCTCCTCCTCAATCTGAGCCATCCTCAAGGCCATGACAGATTTCTCTTCTCTGACTTGATCCCGGGACTCCTCTGACTCTGGGACGCTCTCCTGCCATTCCAAGAGCTGACTCTGCAATTCATCCACACTACCCGATTCACTGGCCTAACAAGAGAAATTGTGCATTAAAATATACTTCCCAAACCCCACTGCAAACGTGAGTAATACTTTAAGCTGATAAACCATTATAATTCACCACTTTGCATAACAGAAATCCATGAAAGCGATAATTGCTATCACAGATCATGTGAAAAACAAGCCCCACCACTTCATACAGTATGCAAAATATTTTGCCTACAAAATAACAGCCACACTTTGATGACTCATGTTAAACCTAACTAAATAAACAGCAAACTGCTTGGAAAAATGTAATTTAAGGTACACAGCAAAGGAGGTAGAAATTAATCTTTTCAAGTAATTCAAAAGCTGTCATCTTGTTATCCAGCTGAACAGTTACTGACACGGACAATTCCGCCTCTCACTAAATTAATTCTCAGCTCCAAAATCCAGCTGACACTTCTCAAAGTCCAATTAGCACCATTAATCAGTAACTCGTACAAATCAATTTGCAAGTTTAACCTGGGAAGCTGCTCTCTTTGTAACTTGATCGAGATCAGCCTGCAGCTTCCTTTGCTGCTCTTCGTAGACCTCCAGCTTTTTCAGCAGTTCTTCTACAAAAACACAATAAATTCGGTTCATTAGGACACATAATTAAACGAGAGACGAATACAAATTTGAAAGAAATATCCCAAATGGAAGTTCAGAGCACATGCAATATTAATAACAGAGCTCAACTTTAAACTACCTGAGGTTTTAAGCAAAAATTCCCTCTCGAATCCTTACAAAAGGAAAGAAAATTCTTAATTTACCTGCAACTCACTGCTCTCAACAGTTTCTTGTATACATGCTGATAAATATTCCAGGTATAATTGGCCTCACTTTTCCTCCTAGGATGCCTCTTCCTGAAAAGTTTACACCTATTCTGCCTAAGCCTGAATGCAACAAGAATTATGCACAGGCAGATTTCGGGAAGGTAAAGCTGAGCTGAAACTCTGACTTAAAACACTGTCTGCTATTGCTTATAGCTGCGTGAAGTTACTTCAGAATCTTAAAAGTACTTCAAAAGTACTTTAAAAGTACTTAAAAAAAGTACACTTGGAAACTGAAAATTCATCTGTCTCTTTCCTTTGAATCAACCCCCAAAGAAAAAGGTTTTCTTTTACCATTGTGAGTTCTGATTTCATACAACGACTGCAGTTTTGACTGTAGCTCTTTATTTTCAACTTCTAATTCTGAGACACGATTGTTTAAGGCAGATACATCATTATTCTTTGAGGAAAACTAAAAGAAAAAATAGTTACAGGGTTTTCAAATGCAGCAAAAGCACAGAGAAGTCAATGCAACCTTTTTTTAATCTTTTAGGAATATTTAAAGTGCAATAAAGTAGCTCATCTCTAAGAAACTTATTGGTAATATCAGTTTGTACTATTTTTGTTTAAACTTCCTCTTGTATCAACACTTTTTTGTCCATTCGATTCTTATACATTAATTCATATATGCTTTAAGTAAAATATTTTAATATTCTATTTATCCCATATTTTATTTTTCTTCAATCAAATCTCTAAGCCCAGTAGTTTAAGATAGACATGGATAATTAAGCAGTTACACATACATTTTTAAGTTCATCCTCCAGCTGTTTGATTCTTGATTTAGACCAGGCCTTCATCTTCAGAAACTTTGCCTCAGACTTGCTGGCCTCTTCTGTTTTCAATTTCACTTGTACTAAAAAACAAGAAGTAAAAATTATTTAAAATTATTCAAACTATTTAAAACCATTTAAACCAGTAGCAAGATTAACCATGTTAATTCCTTTAGCAACTGGAAGCTATACACTTAGAGAAGAAAAAGGCACTTACAGAAACACATAACAACCAGAAACGCAGTGAGAAATTTAGAGCTCATGTGATTGTCTCGGTGATCCTCTAACTCTCATGATTACAGCACTTGATCACAGACACTTTAACTGGTGTGGCAATAATATTCCACTAAATTTAATGCAGTTCTGCTTGCAACACGTATGAAATTGGCCTACAATACACAACAGCCTGGGGCAAGGAAACCCTTCCCATTTGACAACTGTTTAAAAAGGATACCTTCCAAATCTTCCACCTTCTCTTTGGTTATAGATTCCAGGTCTTTAGCTTCTTTGGAGTTACTCTGTCCACTCCCACTCAGTTCTGCCACTTGTTTCTGAAGCTGAAACAGGGCCTGATCCTTCTCTTGCAGCTCAGTTTCATGTTTCTCTTGAATTTCGTGCAGTTCAGCATTATATTTCTCCTTAACTTTCGTCATTTCAAGCTCATGTTTCTCCATCATGTCCTTTAACTGGGCTCTCATTACGTGTTTCTCGGCATCCAGTTTGGACTGCAGGTTTTCTTTTTCAGACAGGAGACGTTTCAGGTTTTCATTAATCTCCTGTTAAAAAATAAACACAACACACAACAGCATTTATATCTAAATGCAAAGTGTTTTTGCTACGGCTGTCAAATATAATACCAGTATTCCTACACCCATTACAATCAGAAATCAGGGCTACTGTTGGTAACTTGGCTCTACTACAAAAGCTTGTCAGCAGTAACTTCCAAAAAACTTCATCTCAGTGGCATCACTATTTACGTGCACCACGTGCAGCCTCTCCCATGGGTGAAAATTAAGTAAAAAAGAATATTTGGTTCTACGAAATAC
>VXAY01003083.1:457193-495416 GCA_013399855.1 Oxyruncus cristatus | reverse complement strand
AAAAAAAAAAAAGAAATCAAACAGATTAAGAGCATATTGACAGTAATACCATCGCTGGTAGAAAGAGGGAAGCACTGCCTGGTGCTGGAAGCACGAAACGGTGGAGAAAATGCGAAGCTCAGTACGTGACACGGCGTGAACGCAGCAACTGGAACGGGGGTCCCGTGGTTTGTGCCGCTGTGGCATTGGGGGTGAAGGAGGAGTGAGGTGGAAGCTGTGCAGCCTCACTTACACCTGACAGCCACAAATGTTTTGCCCACCTCCTACCAAGAAATAACCCTTACGACACACCCACAAAGACAGGGGAGGTTTGACCACGCTCCCACCCACAGCACTTTGCCCAGCACTGGTTAATAAGGTGTAAAATGCACGGAAGATAACTGGGGGGTGAGACATGAAATTGCAGGGACGGGTGGGTGGGTTTGTCCTCCTCACCCTCCCCAGAAGAGACACCTTTTGGTAAGTCTTGCACCCTCAGCTATGCTGAGGGGTGATCTTGGATATTAAGCTTGTGATTGCAACGGTGTTGTTAGCAGTTCCTGTATTTATCACCAGCAGTCCAAGAGAAATGCAGATGCTGGGCTCAATAAATCGTGCTTTTAAATCCTCCCAGGGATGGTGACTCCACCACTGCCCTGGGCAGCCTGTGGCAGGGCTGGACAGCCCTTTCAGGGAAGAATATGCAGAAGACAGAGCTTGAAGAGCACATAAGGGTGGTCAAACACTGGCAGAGGTTGTCCAGAGGGGTGGTGGATGCTCCTTCCCCGGAAACATTCAAGGCCAGGTTGGACAGAGCTTTGAGCAACCTGTTCTAGTTGAGAATGCCCCTGCTCACTGCAGGAGGGGGGGACTAGATGATCTTTAAATGTCCCTTCCAACTCAAACCATTCTGTGATTCCATGAGGAGTCCTTCACCCTCAGGAAAAGAGAATTTATTTTAGGAGTGGCAATTTATAAACAACAGAGTCTTCATCGGCAGATGTATTCTGTGGGCTGCGCATTCTTTATCTGTTTTCAAAACACAATAAATTCAGGGCAAAGGGTTGGTATTTTAAAGTCAGCACCATCTCCTAATTTTTTCCCGCTCCCTTGGGTGTGTTTTTGTTTGTTTGTTTGTTAAATCTGGACACAGAGACATCTGTATATATGCTTGTACAACTATAAATCAACTGCCTAAATCATCGTTACATTATCAGTTGCATGACCTTCAAGAGGATTTGCAACCTTCTTCTTTGGAGTGAGGCTTAGAAATGCATACTAAGGTCAGATTAGAGATGCACAGGTGATGAAAACTGATACAAGTTGTGTTTATTTTAGGTCTGTGAGACACCATACATACCAAATTTCATCTGCAAGCAAGTATCTTCATTCGTTAAGCAAGTGCTGTTGGACTTGCACAAGGAAGGGCTGTTCTCACAGTGGTAACATCTTAAGGTAGAACCTAAGACAACAAGGGTTTATCTTTACTGAATAATCAAGTACTGAGACGGTAGCAGCGTTAAAAATGAACAAAAAGAAAAAAAAAGAATCACTGTCTGCATCTAACTGTCACCAAACACATGCCTCAAGCTAAAATTATTAAACCCAAGACTTCAGCTAAAATCGAGCTTATGTCAGTTGTACAAATCGAGACCGGCAATTCTGAAAGGCAGATTTTGAAGCAGGTACTCATGTCATTTTTAAAAGCATCGTTATACGCCTGCAGAACGAGGTATTAAATTTTTGCTGTTTTTATCTGCTCCTAAAAGATTGCCTTTTCCAGGCAGGAAAGGACAGGCAATGACAATTTCAGCAGAATTTTATTCTATCCCTAATTTATTTCATATCTCTCTCTCTCTCATACTACAAACTGGTCTCCAATTCACACGACAGGAACCCAGCCTTCAGCAGCAAACCACCACAGCCTGCTGCTGCTTCAACCAGCCTCACATCCTGCACCCGATTCTCCCTTCTGACCCAAGACAATCGGAAGCTAAGACAGCCACTGCCATTCCCCAGAGTGGTATGAAACAATCCAGGCCATTTTTCCTTCTCTGGCGTTTTTGCCATGACTTACTCAGCCCCTGTCACAACACTGCATGGCAAGGTCCCTCCCTTCTACTCACCGAAACTACAAAAAGCAGCCAGAACAACGCAGGCGCTTAACAGGATGAAGTTCATCTTGGTCATGCTTCTTCCCTAGTTCGAAGGCATAAAGAGATGTTACATGTTAATTATAGTTAAAAGCCACATGGAACTAGCAAGACCCCCAGGCTTCGAGACTTCAGTATGGAGCTGAAAGCACTGGCCAGGAGAAAGAGGAAGAGACAAGAGAGAAAAATAACTGCACTTTCCAAGAGAGGATTTTTATTATGAGAACAGGATTTTTAGTCTGAGAATTGATATTTGAGCCCTGACAGGCTCAGATGGGTCTCATTTCTCCTTTCTGATTACACCATTCAACAGGTCTCCCTATTCCTCAGAGCTACAAATGCACCTAACAACAACAAAAAACAGGCCATTTATGTCTCAAATGCTTTTTCTTTTACAGCAATTCCCCAGTAACCCTGGAGCCAGACTGTGCTCCTTTCTTCCCTCTCGTGGTGTTGCAAGAGGTTTGGCTGCTCTAAAGGAGCTTTTGCCTGTCCTCTCCCAAAATTTCTCCCTCTCCCTGAGGGACTGACACATTCCATAACCCACCGAGTGCCTGCAGCGAGGGCTCGGGTCTCCACGACCGCTGCAATCCACGGGCAGCAGGGAGATGGGAAGGGCAGGATTTCATTTGAACACAGGCAGCTCCAAAGCAGGAGTTATTAGACAGATTTCTGCACAGAGCCTGAACTGTAATCACAGCTCCCACTACAAAATCTCTGCCATTGCAGAGTAGGATATTCAGAGGAGGCATCAAGCAGGCGCAGAGGGGAGAGGGGGACCATACTGGTGCCAGCAGGGCATGATTTTGTGCTTGTCTTCAAAGCCCAAGCGGGATTGAAAGTCCCAAAATATTAAAGGTATTCAGAAAACAAGTTTTACACATGATAAAATCATCACATCACTGCTCTTGACCCTGTTAATTCTGCTTGAAGCTACTTCCACATGCGGCTATAACCATGCTAGGCTGGAGTTTTTTTTTCTCCCAGAAGACTGAAAACATGGTTTCATAGCAAAACAATATTTAAGTAGCCTTTAAAAAGGCTTCTCAACCCTTTTTAATTTTTCTACTGACAAAAAAAAAAATCCCATCCAACAACAACAACAAAAAACCCATCTCCATCAAAATAAAAAAATCCAACAAAAAAAAAATCCCACTACCTTTTTTTTCCTGTCTGTATGACCCACTGCAGAGCAGGAAAACTAAGAAAAACACAACCATAATGTGAAAGATGAGTTGATTTTTCTGGGGTAAACAACTTTGCAAAAGAAGCCTTTCAAGGCCACAGGCTCATCCCACAGTGACGTGAATCTGCAGAAGGGCTGTTGGTCTGGTGGTTACAGCAAGAGCCATTCTGGACAGCAAACAGAACCTCCCTGGGAATCTCTCCATCTTTCAGGAGTCCTCAGTCACCCAATGTGTCAGCACAGGAAAACAGTCTCGCCTTTTAGCGAAACCAAGTCATGACCAGAATAAATATAAGGCAAATGAATAAAAATCATCAGGGCCAGTAGTAATTCAACCAGTCTGCTTCTGTGAAATGAGTAATTGTTTCTGTACTCCAGAATGACAGAGATATAAGACAACAGGAAAATTTTAGCTCAATAAAATAAAATAATATATAGAGACAGCAATTCACATCACGGCTTAAAAGAAATAAAGCCAAAAACATTTCCTAGACTGAATTTTCTAAACTGCTGTTTCAACCCAAGCATCCAACCCACCTCAATGACAAGAAACAACTGCAACGAAAGGCTCAGTGCCTCGTTGTGAAACTGAATTTCTCTGCAGTCCCACCAGGGAGAGGGCAGGCGGACAAACCTGCTGCTACTGCCATCAGAAATCACAGTTTATGACAGAAAGGGGCAAGAAAAGGGGAAGAGCACCACGAGTCCCATCCCTGCAGGGACCAGGGATCAGGACCACAAACCCCATCCCTGCAGGATGTCCAGGGGACAAGGACCACAAGCCCCATCCTCGCGGGGACCAGAGAAGGGGAACCCAACCCTGCAGGGCACCAGGGAAGAGAGGAACGGGACCAGGAGCCCCATCCCTGCGGGGACCAGAGAATGGGGTAAACAGCACCACAAGCCCCATTCCTGCAGGGACCAGAGAACAGGACCACGAACCCCATCCCCTGTGGGGACCGGAGAATGAGAGAACAGGACCACAAACCCCATCTCTATGGGGACCAGAGAATAGGACCACGAATCCCATCCCTGTGGGGACTGGAGAATGAGAGAACAGGACCACAAACCCCATCCCTGCGGGGACCAGGGAGCAGGACCACAAACCCCATCCCTGCGGGGTCCAGGGAGCAGGACCAGAAAGCCCCATCCCTGCGGGGACCAGGGAGCAGGACCAGAAAGCCCCATCCCTGCGGGGAGCAGGACCAGAAAGCCCCATCCCTGCGGGGAGCAGGGAACAGCACCACGAGCCCCATCGCTGCGGGGAGCAGCGCGCTGCGCAGTCGCCCAGGTCACCGGTTCCCGTGCCCAGACCCCTCGCAGGTGCCCCCTGGCTCCCTTCCCGGGCTCTGCGGGGCCGCTCGGGGGGTGCCCGCAGCGCCCCGGCCCGCGTTAGCGCAGTGCGGTGCGGCGCGGCCGTGACTCAGGACAGCCGCGGGCACGGGCAAAACCCAACCCGCTTAAAAACGGCGTAAACACACATCGCCAAGCCAAACCCGCGCAGCTCCCCCTTGGGTGTGTCCCGCCCGCTTTCCCCCCGCCCCGCTCTCCCCGCTCACCTCCGCCGGGCACCTGCTGCCGCTCGCTCTGAGCCGAGCGGGGGCTGCGGCGCTGCCCGACCCGCCTGTGCCGCCCCCGGGGCGGGGCGGAGCGCCGGGCTCCCGGGGACGGGGCACCGAGAGCGGCAGAAAGCGGTGCCAAGGGGCCGGGGCCGGGCGGTACCTGCGCCGCCGCTGCGCGCACAGGCCGGGAGGGGATTTTGGGGAGGCGGCTGCCGCCCTCCCGCGCGTTCTTCCCGCTGCCTGTCACGCACTGCCGCGTGCGGTCAAGCCCTTGGAAGGGTTGGGGTTGGAAGGGACCTTAAGGGTCATCTCTTTCCAACCCCGACACCTTCCACTAGTCCAGGTTGCTCCAAGAGCCGTCGAGTATTCCAGAAATATTCCTGGAATATTTCTAAGGGATGGGGCAGCCACAGCTTGTCTGGGCAAACCTGTGCCAGGGCCTCGCCACCCTCTCAGCCAAGAATTTCTCCCCAATATCCAGTCTAAACCCCCCCAATATCCAGTCTAAACCCCCATTCTGGCAATGGGAACCCATTTCCCCTTGTCCCGTCACTCAACACCCTTGCCCAAAGTCCCTCTCCAGCTCCCTTGGAGCCCCTCTTTAGGTGCTGGAAGGTGCTCTAAGGTCTCCCCAGGGCCTTAGATGGTGGGAAATAATAGACTAGGGAAAACAAGACTTTTAGAACACACAAAGAACAAACCAGGAATGGAAAGTGGCAGTTTCCCCCAGAGGCAGCTGAATACAGAGCTAAACATTCACAGCCTAGAAAAACACAGAAGAAGAGCAACAGAAATGTAGTTGAGGATGAAACAAGGATTTAAAGGGTTAACTCGGAGGATGCTGGGGATGTTGGTGCCCCGCTCTGAGGAACGCAACGTTTATGTAACAGAAACAAGGACCAGGTCTTTGAAAATTACCTAAGAGAGGTGTTATCTTGTTCCAAGAAGTTCTACTCATGATTGAAATATAGCAGAAGGTGATTTGTTCTGTTCTAGGGTAGAGAGCAAGAAGGTCGACCTAGTAGTCACAAATAGGGATAGGAAAGGGATTCGGAGAGATAACGGAGCAGTGAGTCAAGGGCGGGGGGGGGGAGGTTGCAAGCAGCCAGCGAAACAAAGAAAGTTGAAAAGTTCACCGAGGATGAGGAGAAGAAAACGACCCCTAATGAAGCTGAAGGACCCGGAACGACCCTCCCAAGAATTCCCCGAAAGACGACTCCGCCTCAAACTCCGCCCGAACCCCGCCTATTATGAATATTGTAATTAGATGTCAAAACCTGAAGAATATGTATGTTGAAATGTTGCAATCCCTCACAAAATTTGTATGAAAACCCTGACTTCTCACTCAAACTTTAGAGCTTCTTTGTCCGATGTGAATGGGGGGGGGCTCTCCAACACTGCAATAAATACCTTGCTGCTTAAAAACACGAAATTTGTTTCTAAGCAGCTACTTTCTGCCGTTTTTCTGGCATCAAGGACACCAAAAGGGGGGGTTTTGTCACATTGAGACTTAGATCAATGCTATTTAGAAAAAAAAAAAAAAGTTGAGTGCTGCCTTGAGTACAATATTAAACACATGTAACTACCAGCTGTATTTTAAAAGGAACCTTGGGTTTATTTTTGTTACTACACCAAAACCGCCAATTTACTTGCTACACCTAAAATTTTGATTTGCAAACCCCAAATCAGAAGTTACATTAGATTCTGTTGGTGTGGTAAGATGATTGTCACCTGAGCACATGATCTTATAAATGTCTAAAAGATTTTACCTCTGTTTAAGCCATAAATAAAAGCAAAATTATATAAGGGGAAGACACTTGTGGGTTATTGGATGTAAGTTATTAAATGAGAATCCACCCAATTAATACTTGATAGGAAAAAGTCCCATATTAATTCAGTTAAATGAGGAACCGGGAACAAGGAACTTTAGCCAAAGCTGAATATTTACCAGTTTTTCCTTCCCAAAATCTGTCACCAGTCCCTCCAACAGAGCACACATCTATCTGTATCATCACAAATAAATGGTATTTCCAACTCCAGCTGAATTTTTCATCTTACATTCTTTGCATAAACCCTGAGGGACTAAACAATGTCTGGAAAAACTAAAACCAGCCCTGGAATAACTTGCACAGCAACTTTTGCTGGGTTTTTTTTTTTGCCTTTCCAGCTCAGCACTTGTTTTTCTCTCATGTGATGGAGTCATAGCAAGGAAATCATGGCCAAAGGTCTTCTCCATTAAATCATTCAATCAGCAAAATCCCACAAAAATGCTGAAGAAATCTTGCAGTTATAAAGAGACTGTCAGGGTAGGGCTCTTCCATGGACAGAAAAAAGGATGAGATTAGTTTCATAATTGTGTTGGATGTGCCAGGGTTAACAGGGCTGGTTTTACCTCGCCAGGTGAAGCCTTAACCAAGCACCAGTATCAGGGTCAGATCTGAGCCAGGAGGTGGCAGAACTTCAGGTTGGACCTGCAGGACTGTGGCCAAAGGAAGAGAAGGCCATTCCTGTATTGAGTGTTATCTCATTACAGATCTTGGATTACAGTGACCACAGGAAGAATTTGGCAGCTGGATGCACTGGGTGGTGGGTGTTACACCCGCCCAAAACCTGCAGGATCTCGCTCAGTTCTCTCCTGCTGCTCAGTGAAGATTCTGACAGCCCAGCAGTGCTGAGGAAAATCACCAACTCCCTGTTTTCCTCAGCGGTCTTGGCTGCTGTTTTTCCCTTCACATTGATCCTGGGATTCTGTGATTCACACCTCCCTGGCACTGCCTTCAGCTTTGGGTGGGGTGGGGAGAGCCACTGCCTTCAGCCCCACCTCAAATGCACATCCCGAAGAGCTGCAATGGTTTTGGCAGCTCCGGGCGAATCCACCCTGTGCTAAAATAGCTGCCTGGAGCAAAGAAATAACCTTCTCCCTGTCACAAACACAAACTGTTCGGGGCAGTAACAGCAACCTGTCGCTTCCCTGCTTCCCTCCTCACTCCCTGACAAACCCTGGCCCCCAGCAGAGGCCTCACACCCCGGCACTGCAGCTGAGAGAACAGCACTGTCCTGTACCGTGACTTCTCCCACGGACAGCAATGACTACAGCTCATCTTTAACGACCCAGGGGGAGCCGCTCCCTAAAAAAAAAAAAAAAAGAAAAAGAGTGAAATTGTCAAGGGTTGGCAGTGTTTGTGAAGAGTCCCGTGCCCTTCAGCCAATTCCACTAACTAGAACATACAGACCCTGACAGGAATCCTCCCAGGAAAGGCCTCCAACCGTGAGGGTTATCTTGTCCTTAAAAAGACACAGCAGACTGACAGCCCTGGAGGAAGTTCTAGTCCCACTAAAACCTTTTTTCACCGATCCTTAATGAAATTTCTGTGAAAAGGCAGCAGACCACGACCACCACGTCTTCCCCTCCCAGGTAATAATGGCAACGTTTTGGAACCACTCCAGCAATTCTCACTCCACTCCACGTAAATGCCTGTTGTAGGAATCCCATCAGTATCTACCTTGTGGAAGTGCCGTGTGGCACTTCAGAAAGCTGAGCACATGGAGACTTGTAAAAAAAAAAAAAAACGTTGCAATTAGTCAATAATGGAAACTTTGAGCTGGAATCACAATTTCCCCACCCCCCACAGGAGCTACTAATTCTGCCTGTCAAAAAGAAATTACTCCAGCACTGCTGTCACATAATTATTGCCCAAGTCTTGGCAAGAACAGTCTCATGTAGACCTTGAGAACGAAGGAGGCAGTTCAATTGTTTATTAACAACAACAGAAATAAAGTAAAACTGATAAAGCAAACAGATACTTTAGTTTCCAGTCATCTAGTGTTCTGTCAGGCTCCCCTCTTTTTTATCTTTTCTGTTTTAGATTTTTTTTTTTTAATTTTGTAGTTACAAAAAATCCAGAGGATTTAGGGAAATATACTTAACATAAACTGGTCACCTATGACAACAGCAAACATTGTATAAAGTAAAAAAAAACAAACCAAACTCAAAATATATTTACAAATCCATCCTTTGTAGTCATTGACAAGTTTCCTGGTTAACAAGTGGCAAATTTATGCATGGACACTACACTCCCAGAAGCATTATCCAACCAGAGTCACTTAGCATAAAATAAAGATGACAAACAGATTGTCTAAAAATAAGCCCAGTTTCACTCCTAATTTATGCTTTTGATGACCAGAAATTTTCTGCTGTTCCTATGTTGATTGAAAAAAAAAAAAATATATAGCATAAGAGCACCTAAACTCACCCAAATGGGATATACAGACCAAAGTGCAAGTTTCATTCTTAGTTACTCAGTGCAGAAATTCATGAGAAAGGACAATAGGATACACTTTTGCCACCTTGTCTACTGCTGATTTTAAAGGCTAATTTTAAATGCTTGTACAAAACCAACGCCCCCACACCCTATTTGCAGTATGATCATAAATAGGCAATAGTTTAAAAATGTAAGATAGGATTACCTTGGACTATCAAGCTGTTTCACACTTCAGAAGAAAGTAGACAAAGCCCAAACACCTTTCTCTTCCTTTCCCTCCCTCTGTCCCCTCCCTCCACGCCCGTTTCCAAACCAGGGAAAAAAAAAGAAAGTTACACTCTAATGGATCTGGCACCACCATTCATGCTAGTTGCCCTGATGTGCAACAGAGTTCATTTACAAGAGTCAGAAATATTCTTATGCACTAGCCCCAAAGAGTTCAGCTTCAGAAGCCTTCCAGAAACAGTTTGTTTGGGAAAAATCCCATCAGGTACGATGTGGGCAGTGCCCAGAGGGTTCAGGAATGTCCAACACCCTGGGTCGATCTTCAGTGTCATCAGTGGCTGTGCAATCTTCGTCTTCATCCACTGCAGGCTCATTAGGATTTCTTTCCTAATACAAAACACACCCATGGTTTAATTAAAACCTCCTCTTCGAGTTATAAGAAAGCACCAACAACTGCCGAGAAAAATCTGATCTGCATTATCATGTCGATGAACTGAAGCAGACATTATGATCCATGTCCTAAAAAACAGCTCCTTGCAATTACTGAGTCTAATTTGCAAAAGAGATCATTTTACCAAGTTATTTGACCTTTAACTCAGTAAATCTCCACTAGGTTTCATCATTCCATACCTACCACTATGTAAACCCCAATTCAGTATCTCAGCTCTACTCACTTTCTTGGTGGCTTAGGTCGCCTTTTATTTATTTTAAAAACAGAAAGATCATTGCTTTAAAACAGAGGCAGAGCAACAGAGAAGCAAATTAGTTTTACAGTCAGCTGAAGGGAAGGAGGTTTCAGCTCCCAAAACTGTGAACAAGAGTTAAGAGATGTTTTCTGTTAGAAGCACGACATCTGCTGGCACCTCCTGCTAGAGCCACTGGGAATGAGTGTCTCAAATCCTGGGATAAACCTGAGAAGGTGCAAAATGCCTACCCCTGAGGAAAGGCTCAGTGCTTGCACAAAAACTAGGGATAAAATACATGAAGGGCTCTTCTCTGAATGTGCCAAAGAAAAGGGAGAAATGATACAATTAACTTGCCGTCTCCAAACTAAAATTACATTATAATTTACAGCAAGTGAAGCATCTCGGTGATTTGCAAAGTCCCTTTATGAAATGCCCTTTCAGTAAGAACTAATGAACATCACACAGACTGTACAGCCTTTAAACTGCCATTAATTGGAACTTGTCTGAAAAAAACAGACACATTATTATGGCTAAAAACAGATGAGCATGGTCCTACAGACCACACTTCCAAGATCCTTTCAAGAAAGAACCTTTTAAAGAACTCTGAAACCCAAACAGCTCCTGCAATATTATGTTTGTAGGCAAAATATCTGAAATATCATTCATGGTCTGTCTGGAGCTGTTTTGAGAACTGCATCTCCACTTACCATTCATGCTGTAGACACCTTGAATGTTGGACACACCATATGAAATCTGGGAATTGTGACATTAAAGAATCTGTCCTTGTAGTAGAGGCAATGGAAGGTGTAATAGCCCTCCATGTATCCAGATGTTGTGGAAAAAGTAGCACAGCTGGTGTATTCATAGACTCTCCCTGGACTGATAATTGGAAACTCTCCTGTTGGTAAAACATTAAATCCAAATGGTAAGGACTGAAGTAGAACTACAATTTAGCACTTTGCTAAAGCACTTGCACTCCACGACATAATCAGGCAGCTCATTTTATATTCCAGGGGATTCATAAATGACTTTCAGCAATTACTGATGTTCAAAAAAAAGCTGTCTGAAGAGCAGTTAAGTAGCAGGATGTTCAGATATCCCCTGCAAAACAACTTTAAAGCCAAAGCAGACGTATGCGTATCTTTTTCTCTCAAGCAACAAAATGATTTTGACACAAACCATAAAACTACTACCCTGGCCAACAGCTAGCAACAGAATTTTCATAGTAAGTACATTACTCTCTCTGTTAGGTTAGGAAAAGCAATCTTCTACTCACCAACTACTCCAGGACCCTGGACTTCTTCCACATCCCCCTTGGCATTTGTTTTTCTCCAGTATCGACTGTCCAGCTGACAAGCCTTCTCAGGAAGAGCATCTTTGGACATTTCCATTCTAGAAGCCAAAGGACACAACGGTTACAAAACTACTTTCACACACTTCAGGAATTCTTTAAGTGCCCCTGGGATCTCAAAGTAGGCTGGGAAAAAAACCCCACTAAGGTAAAATAACCTGACTCAGCTGGCAGGATCCATCTCCATGCCCCTGCTCCACTCTGTTATTTACCCCTTTCTAAACCACAAGAGCTGCTTGCAACTTCTTTCCCCTCCACCCCACTGTGCTTTTCCAATTACCACCTGACCAGGCAATGATTCAGTGTGTTTTATATTGAAGTACAGCATGGTGGGCACATCCTATTCATTTTAGAACTGTTTCGAATGCTGGGCATAAATTTGCAACAACTGATGCTTTGGAGATTCCATAGATCCACCCCGTGTTAAGAGAAATTATTCCATTTTATTCCATTTTTACCTGATTCTGTAAGTGAAGGAATAATGTGGTGGATGTACAGAACTGAGTTCAGGTAGAAAAGAAGTGGACGCAGACACAGTAATATCTCCTGTGGTAGCAACACATTCTTTATCATGCACATACCTACAGAGAGGAAAATATTAACTCCGTAAACAGCTCTGCACATTCAATACAGAAAAACAGAGACATGGAAAGCAACCAGTTAATTACTAATAAGAACACTGTGATGCTAAGTTAAATGTAATTCTTAACCTTCCATTAGGCAGTAAAATAAAGGATGGGTGAGTGCAGTGTCTTCATGATGTGTAATTCCTCACCACCTAAGAAGCTGTGCCTCTGTAACACCCACTAACACTTGTACTTAAGTTAGGTGCACACTCCACTAACACTTGTACCTAAGTTAGGTGCACCGTTTGATCTGAAGTCAATGAAAACACACTTGTTTCATACGGTTGTGTCATTATGCTGTTCAAAAAACAAAACCTAGAAACTCAAACAGCAAATTAGTTTACAGATCAAGAACTTGGTTCTACAGCATCGCAGTTCAACTGAATTAAGGTTCTTGATTGTGTTCAGAAGATTCACACACCAGAACAAGTCCTGTCTATTCCAAATTCAACAGCGTCACTTTAAAGACCAATTTGCTGAAACAATAGGTTTTTTAATAACTCAGAACAGTCCTGTAACAGCAACACACTCATGGCACACAGAATAAAAATCATGTTGCTCACTAAACTTCAGATCACTTATAATGCAAAATCCTGGTCCCAATAATGCAAAGTTATAAGCTCTGAAGCTTCTGGTTAAAATAAAGTTGTTTTAAGCATTCTGTTTTACAGCTTTATTTTCAGGAAGTTTCACGTGCTTTTTCCTCTCTCCACCATCAGCTTCTGTCTCAGATACCAAAAACTACTTGGAAAGAGGTCAGAATTCTAGAAGCAGCATCAAAACCTTGCATTGAGGTTACAAATGCCAGTCACAATACCTGAAAATCTGGTCTCTGATGATGGGATAACCTCCAGTCACAACTTTGTTTACATAGGATGTAAACCATTCCAAGTAGGATGTACCTACACGCCAAAGAAAAAAAGCATTCATGAGGACAGGTAAATGTACCACTGAGCACGTTACAGTAAATACCTCAAGGGAAAAGTTTAAAGTTCTGATTATTTTATAACAAACTCTCAGACTTCCTTAGATGAGTCAGTCAATATTCCAGTTCATCCTACCAACAAGGGTAATTTGGAGGAACCAACCAAGAATTAGGAGTTAAGAGTGCATCCTCCAGAAATGACACAGCCAACAAAGAATCCCTTAACTAGAATACTTTCACATTATGATCATGGTCTCATCAGTTGGTTTCCATATGGATAGTTTCTAAAAAAAAAACATGCCAGCAAGATGCAGAATTTCCTCTCCTTAAAAAGAGTGGTAAGTCATAGACACACTTCACATTCCTGCTACAACCCCAGAAGACTAAGGCCGTGTGTCATTCCAAAGAGCCTGGGATTTTCATACACTCGGAGCCATTGTCTGAGAACAGCTTCTCATGCACCCCCAGCCATTCTTTTGGAACAGCCTGATTGCTAAGCAGACACTCAAGCTGTCACATTTAACTCTCAAACAGAGTTTCATGCACAGGATTTCTCAGCCATAAATCTTCCAAGCATGGCAATACAGAGCTCTATAGAAGAGCTCAACTGTTCATCAATATTTGCTATTCAAAACTGGATCTGAGCTGAAATACTAAGAAATTATTATCCTCACCTTCACTGATGTGTTATCAAGTGCTCCCACTCCTGTTAGATTAACTTACCACTTCATTGTACTTACCACTTCTTCCTTTGAGCACGAGCTCTGCATGCTGCCCTTTGCCCCTCTGGAAGTCTAAGGGATTCCATGTTTACTATCCTCCTTTCTATCACTAACCCACAAAATGCAAACCTTGTGTAAAGTAACTCCAGATGGAGAAATCGGATCAATTTACCTGCCACCTTCAAGAGAAATGCTGCGTGTGAAGCTTCTCCTCCACCCTGTGGTAAGCCAAGATTAACCCTTCCAGCCAAGTGGAATACTTTGAAGTAAGTTGCACCATCTCACAAGCAGCAACACCTAAAAAGGTTTCCTCAAACTGACGTGGCTAAGAGTCTGACTACCTTCTACCCAAGTACAGCATTGCCCAGCGTGGCTTCTCACTAGAACAAGAAATGTGCAAGGCTAAATTTTAGTATTAATTTTGGTGACACTTGTCACACATCTCCTTGGCCACTGCAAGGAATTAAATTTGACATAAACCACAACTACCAGTTTTTTTCAACCTCTCACATGGTTGCAAAAACCACTGGGGAAAAATAAAAGAAATTAAAATCTTTCTGTCCACCTGGGTGTTGTATTTAATAAGTGCTGACATCACCCCGTGATGGCTAACAGAGGTTTTGCTCACCCTGTCAGAAAGCAACTGATTTGTATAAAAGACACACGGAAGGACAAGTTTTATTAGAAAATATTTTATCTCAAGTGTTACCTGTAATGAACATAACAACAGCAGATGGATTTCGAGCCATTTGGTCCTAAAAGGGAAAGTTTAAGGATGTATTAGAAAGAGAGCATTGGACTTACAAGGTTCAAATTCAACACCTGAACTATAACACAGGGAACACTTTCCCAATAGTCACTAACCCTAAAATCTGGCTGTTTTAACACAGCACAGCTGTCCACAGATCAACCAAAATAGAAGTGTTTGAGGAACCTTTCGAGTTCCCAAGCAGCACCAGAAGGTTTAAATACTTGGCATAATACAAAGGAGGATCTTAACATTCTTCGAGTGATCCATTATGAAACAATCCCTAGAAATGTTATTGCTACCTGCTTTGAAAACAAACTGCCACAAACTCAACAGCAGGATGAAGATCCCTATCTTTTTTTACAAGAACCATCCTTTACACATCCCACTTTCTTTTGAGGGGAATGGGTGGTGGAAGGGAAGCCATCAGGTCTTTTCTTCTTACAGAAAGAGGGAGTTATATATATATATATATATATATACACACCTGCCATAAACTGAGCAAATTAAATTGATATCTTCCAATAAGAATGAATCCTGTCCACCATCATGACCTACAGAAATTGCTACAGCCATTAACAACTTTATGTCAATGATAATCAGATGGTAACTCAGGGGCAAACGAATAATCATCTCTTCACTTTCTGCTACATAAAATGTTTCAGACACCCAATAACATGCAAAGGGGCCCCATTAGTCATTAGCAAAGTACATTGGCAAGTATAAATATATGTCCCTTACTGGACACTGGTAGAAGATCTCGTATTTTTTCCGTCCCTCCACACTCTCCAGGGCCATGTATTGGCTCAGGCCAGTGTGGATGCAGAAGGTGAGGGGCAGGCACTGCTTCAGCCCCAGCCTCTGCTGGAACCCTCCAGCTGCTGTGTCGATGTCCAGCAGGTCCTCCGAGCGGTAGTGGTTGGGCAGGGCCATGCTTCCCATCAGACTGGAAACAGCAAAAACAGGGAAGATAAATTCACAAGGCAGAGTTGTGATCTTCTGGGAAATATAACAATAGCCAGTGATCTGTATCTCTAGTTTTGTACAAGTTCATTTCGATACTATCAAAGCATCCACGATGTTTCCATGGAATAATCAATGCCAAGCTGCTACAGGAGCAATCAGTGATCAAAATTACCCTGAGCAAGGTGGTCTGTGCTGCAGAGAAAAGGTTGAGAGGCAAAATAACCACTGAGTCAGAGAGACTACAATTTCAGTATAAAACTAAGGCATGCAGACACAAATAAACAGACATAAAAGGCAAGAAGAAGACAAGATCCATCAACACGACATGGCAAGGCCATCAACTGTCTAATTTTTAACTAGCTTTATGTAAGCATCACAGCAAAGGATGGGATTTTTTATTTGCTTTTGACGGTAAGAAAGTGATGTTGAAGCAGTAAAAGCAGTCTCTCTTCTCATACATAAAAGAAGAAAACAAGCATTTGGAAAAAAGTAGTGCTAACTGGAAAGGTGTAGAGGATTAGGAATGAAGGTGAACATTGGAAGCTGAGGTTAATGTTGATGGGAAGGGTGGGCTAGATGAGAGTCAGGGTGAAAACAAAAAACCAAAGCAAGCTACGCTCAGTGTAAGAATGATCAAAAAAGGTAACGTGCTCAAACTGATAACTCCAAGGGCAGTGCACTTGGCAAAAGAAGAGTACACAAGTGCAGTGTACAGCTCCACACCCACACTCCCTGCTGAGAACACCAGGGAAAGGCAAATTAGATGCAAACTGCTGCAGATGCTGAGCTTTCCATGGTGTTATGAAAGCAGTGACTCAGGTGCAAGCTGCCACACGTCAGTGTGCCATAGGCTGATCCCATCTTGGGCAACAGGTTCCAGTCCTCTTTCTCCTTACGAAGTCATGCCTGGAATTACCATGTTCTGCCAACAGCCAAACACAGAAACCTGGCGCATCTGACAGTGACAACTGCTCTCATTTCTGATTTATGGTGAAACTGCAT
Organism: Oxyruncus cristatus; assembly: GCA_013399855.1. NCBI lineage: Eukaryota > Metazoa > Chordata > Aves > Passeriformes > Cotingidae > Oxyruncus > Oxyruncus cristatus. The sequence continues at coordinate 479,023 of VXAY01003083.1, read as the reverse complement.
AAAATTGTAAAATCTACTGAGAAAACGTAACTTGCAGAACCGACATTTTCATTCCACTTAATACGACTAACTGGTTTGAAAGTTATTCCCTAACCATTTTAAAGAAAAAAAAGGTATTAAAGAATGAAGTCTGAGGAGTGCAAGAGGCTAATTTACTCCTGTAATACAAAGCAAAACTTCAGGGAAGCAACTTGCAGTGGGATGATTAAAAGTGTAACAGCTGGAAGTTTGAGTTACTGCAAAAAAAAAAAAAATCAAACAGGTTTTCACTAAGAAAAAGGGAAGTTTAAGAGTAATTGGAGCAATTAGAAATCTACCCTGTGTTTTCAATTACTTTCAAGATTAGAAGACAGCCAGTTCCAGAAGTGTCACTCAAGTGGTGACTCAGTGACAATCCATTTAAATGCTTCATTTTTCCTGTTCAGGAGACCTTTTACCTCACTAACAAATGAAGTGTCCAAGAAACACAACAGGAGTTAAGAACTTGGTGAGTTACCTTACCCAGGCACAACCAACTTCTGCCCGTTGTGGATGCGGAATGAACAGCGATAATCATCCGGGAGCTTGCAACGTATTTGTGCTTCCACAGCATCCAGGTCTTCCTCCCTCACACTCTCTGGGGACAAAAGAAATGCTATTTCAAGTATTTCCAAAGCAAAACACGAAATTTGTAAGTGCCTTGATCAAAAGAATACAGACTCAAGTCAGTATCTGGTGATCTTATTGTGTGCTGGGGGGCACAGAATGAATATGACATAAGTTTGGAAGGGAGAGGATGACATGAACTGGTTATTTAAGACAGCACCAATCTCCAGTCAGTGAAATCTCAACGGGCCTGACTTCAGCACAAAGTATTTACAAAGCGAAAAGAACCTTTGCCCCAGAATTTGTCATGAGCTGAGTCCCAGTTACAACTTTCAGGCAATATTGATTTTACTCTTTCATCATTCTCTCTCAGTTTCCAGTTCAATCAGTAACACAGGAATGTTGGCTGCAGTCACCATTCACATGGAATTTGAAGCAATAAATGGGTTTTTTAAAAGGGGATTTTCATATCAACAACAGAAAGGGGTGGAGACTAACTATTCTTACACCTCCACATGCAGGTTTCCACACCCTCACTTCTAGCAAAATTCAGCTGTGTGGCCTGTTCCATCAGGGTTTGTTTGGCAATCTTTTTAAACCCTTTTTGTATTCATTATTGGTTTCATTTATAGGATATAATTTAACAATTCATTGAAACAGTATCCCTTACAAAGGGTATTAAAAAGGCTTTATCTGAAAGGTTTATATAAAAAGGTCTTATCTAAAATCTGCCATCGCTCTACAAGTGTGGAAATTGATAATTTATTTTTGACTTTCTGTAGACGAAGAGAAGCTTAATTGCACCAAACTCCTTCGGAGGGATTTTGAAAGTAAAACTGTGGTAAAATCTGTTCATTTCAACACCCCCAACTTTCTATTTTAATAACAAAATATCTGACTGACAATTTAGAGGTTCTGGATACCTGAGTGAAGCCTCAAACCACCCCTCCACAAAAATGTAAAGTAAATATTATGTTCTAACCATATTCTATTATCACAAATACTTAGCAAAACTTAGGAATCCAGCACTATCCAGCAAGCCAAGAAATTCAAGATTAAAGTAGAAAAAAAGATCATTTTTCTCTTAATTTCACAGATCAGGTTAAATCAAACATCTTGGGCTAAAAGCCAACTTCATACAGAAACCTGAGCAATTGAAAATTTAAAAGCCTTTTTGTCCCTATACCAGAAAAGCTCAAACCCAGCTGTAGCTGTGTAAGATTCACGACCCAGAACACTGGAAGTACTTCAAGTCTTAAAACACAAATTGAAAGTGAAAATAGAAAATCTTAAGTGCGGGAGGAAAAAAAAAAAAAAAAAGGAAAAACTACTGTTTGACCACAGTGAAAACTACGGAGAAAAAAAAAAACAAACCCTATTTCCTTTTTGTTTGGCTTCAGATTAAAACGTCTGTTTTCGTGTGACTGTGTTTTAATCAGGTCTTAAGAAAACCTCACACGTAAAATCAGCGTAATAAAGGGAGTAATGGGACTACTACACTAAAAAATACTAAGAAACGAACAAAAAAAAAAAAATCAGTCACAGAAACCAAAGACAAAGCTGGGTGAGGCGGGCAGGTGTGGCAGTACCTTTCAGAGAGCCGATCATGCGGGGACACCACTGTCCCAGGTATTTCACCAGGTCATCCCAGGCCTTTTTCAGGGTGGCGTAGTAGCGGATGTACCTCCCCAGGTCGGAGTAGGTGCTGATGAAGATGGATTTCCAGCTCTCATTCCGTCGGCTTTTCTCCTCTCTAAGTGGACGCAAAGGAAATAAGTTCAACGCCAGCCTGAAAAGCTCGTGTTCTAAACTCAAGGAGTTGGGATTTGTCATTTGGCAGGAATATTAACCCAGGAACACTTTGTGCCACGTGAAGCTACACAAACTCAATTAATTCCAGCATCTATTCAGCAGCAAGCTGGAACCAAATTAGGAAACATTTGGGGTACTTAGGGGAAAATTTGGAAACAAAGCTCCTTTACACAGAGTGCCTTTTAAACAGAGTCTGGATTATAGTGAATTCTGGAACTGGTGAACAGCTAATTCACAGCACATTTCACACACACAGTTTTTATATACTGCATTAGTCACAAACTCCTTTATTCACCCACTAAGAAGGATTAAGGAGCAAACCAGAGAGTTAAATGAGAACTCAGTGACTTTCCAGATCAGTGCACATTCTTAGGGAATTCCTGTATATTCTGGTTTCCTCACAGGCTACGGGAAGACAGGCTGTCAAAAAAGTGCTGACTAACATCTGACAGAGGATATTCGCCTCCAAATTGTTGCAGCCCTTGCATCTCTCTGTTAGGATATATTCCAACTCCTCACTCCAATGCTGAAGCTACAAAATGCAGCACACCTTCACACACCTAGATAAAAACGTGACAATTGAGAAGTCTCCCTGTCAACTTTTCTCTATCCACTCATAAAACTTTTGAACCCTCACATGTCCATGAAGTTTTTTTACATAATCTGTCATGTCTTAGAAATTCATTTTTATAGGAAAAAAAAAGGCTTTAAACAACCCTACTTACTCTGAAATAAGCCAGTATTTCTTGCAGTGTCTTTTCCACAGCGGATCATGGCTTGACAGCTGATTCAGTCTTCGATTTAAATAGCAGCAACTATAAATATAAAATCATTACATTTGATGGCAGAAGAGCAGCAAAACAAACGGGGATAAACACTGAGCAGTGTATTACACAATGCATTCTCCTGAAATAAATGCAGAGTTTGAAAGTCAGCTAGCTGGCCTTTTAGGGCTGCGCTTACAATGCTCAAAAGCCTTCAGTAGAGCTGTGTAAGTCATGAACTACTTTTCTACAAAGTGATTTTGTAAAGCAGGTCATCCTGCAGACCTACACCAGTATAAACACTGCCTGAAAGATTCCAGCATGACTCCTCCAGTGGCAAGCAACCCAGTAGCACTGGCTGGCTATGATTTAAATCCCTTTCTTACCTGGATTGTCAAGCTCGACAGTAGCTCCACAGTAAGCTACAGAAACTATACAGTTGGAATGTTACAAATTTACTCTTCCACTTCGTTTAAACAACAAACTTCATGACCAGAAAAAAAAGACTGACGTAGAAAAAATACAAAGGATGACAGATGACAGACCTGGAAATAAGTACTGCAAGGTCATCCTAATGAACACCAGATATCAGCCCTTGCCATTGCATTGCTGCTTCAGCAAAGTTGAAAGAATCACATCCTGCACTACAAAGCACTGTTGCAAATGAAATATTAAAACCCCTGTAGTATATAGGTCTAAAACAGTCCTCAGAAATCATTTAAGTTGATCCTGGCTTGATGCGTTTGAGCTGAATTACCAGCTAAACTTTGAAGAACCTCCCCAAAAGATACCACCAGCTTAGATGTGGCAACATCACTTCCTCGGTAGTTCGTTCTAACAGTTACGGTGTGTGAATGGCTGTGATTAACATCTAAATACCCCAAATGAGGTTACCAAACTTCAGTTTCCAGTCACTGCTTTTGGGGGGTTTGTCAGTGTAGAACAGAAACTGATAAACAAGAAAGACATAGTTACATAATGAGATAAAGATGACTCTCAGTCTTGCCTTTTGTAAGTAAAATCAGCCCAAGTCCACGGCTGGTCAAAGCATCTTGCACTAAGAACACAATTATTCCTATTTACCCATTCAAGACATCTTTTTTCCTCCCTCATATCCACTCTAAGCTGTTAAAACTAGAATTGTATTTCAAAATCAACCTCAAAGTGGTTCTCTTCCATGTACTGAAATTACCCTTTGCATCCTCAACGACACAAACACATTCACTTCAACCGCTGACATTTGGCTACCTAAAAACTTCATTCATGGCACAGGGATTTTTTTATATTTACATGTTTTATTTTTATATTTATATTGTATATGGGGTGTGGGCAACGGAAATATCCCAAAGTCAAAGCCCTTGCAGAAATCTGTTGTGTTGGTGTTTATCAATCAAGCCTGTAATTTCTGGAAGGAAAGAAGCTACCGAGGCATCTCAGGATCATGTGGCTTAAAATGTGATCAAAGTGCAATCAAAGCCATTCTCACTCATTACATAAACAACAGAAAAGCTGAGAGGTGACCAAATATTTAAGGGTCACCACCAGATTTACCAGCTGGTGGAATAGAGGGAAACTGTAATGTTTGCAACGCTCACGCCACTAAAGTAAATATAAACAACCTGGAGATATTTCCTCAATTGACACTTTGAATGCTACAAACAGCCAGTTATGCAAAACTGCCATTACTGGCCTTATATATAAGACACCTACACAGTATTTCGCTATCTTTCCACAGCAAAACCCATCTTGTTTTGTTAAATACGTAACAACTATTGTAGTGCCTTTACTACACCATTAGCAACTACGACCAGATAGACCATCCATAACAATTGTTAAGAGCTTTTGTTACACTTAATCTCTTTTTTTGTTCTCCCTGATGGCTTTATCATTCTTGACTAATATTTTTGAGGGGAAAAAAAATAAAAACAAAAACCAAAACAAACCCCCACACTTGGGCAATATTCTATTTTATTCGTAATTATTCCTCCGTCCTTGACTGAACAGTGATTTCAATCACTGCCAGAGCTTGCAGTCCACTGGTGAGGTTTTACCTAAAACCACACTCTCATCTTCACTGAGTGAGTCACAACTCTCCCAAGAAGCACCTGCCAACTTCATTCCCTGAAAAGTCACCCGATTAATCTCGTTTGGTCTTCCTTCGAACACCATCATTCGCATGATGGAATACATTTACTGGCAGCAAGACCACCCCTTGTCTGCCCACGGACACACAGGAGTTTTAGGGGGAAAAATTACTGATCTCCCAAATTCAGTTATTGGTTCGCTTAGGTACAAACAAAGCCAACACATAATGGGGGAGAGAAAAGCAGAATTGCAGAACGGTTTGGGTTGGAAGGGACCTTAAAGACCACTGAATTCCAACCCTGCCGTGGTCGGGGACACCTTCCACTACCCCACGTTGCTTTAAGCCCCATCCGACCTAGCCTGGAACACCTCCACGGATGGGGCAGCCACAGCTTTTCTGGGCAACCTGTGCCAGGATCTCACACCCTCTCAGTAAAAGGGAACGTCTAAATTTTTTAAAAAAAAAAAAAAAAAGGGAAAAACGGGGGAAAGCCCGCAGCTGCTGGAAGGGTGCTCAGGCCGTGTCCGCCGCAGGAAGCCAAACCCTTTCCTCACCCAGCCACGGGAGCGCCGTGCCCTTTCCAGCCCCGCAGGCCGCCCGTACCTCACCAGATCCCGGTAGTCGAGGAAGCTGAGGATGAGGAGCAGCGGGTCTGTCGGGAGCAGCTCCAGGCTCAGGGCTGCGAGCGGCTCCATGTCCGCGGCCGCCGCCATCTTGAAGGCCGCCCGTGGGACGCGCCTCCTCTCGCGGCGCTCGCGCGGCGCGGCCCGGGCAGCGCCCCCTGAGGGCGGCGGCGCCTCAGCCTCGCTCTGCGGCGGCGGCCGCGGGACCCAGAACTCGGCCCCCAGAACTCGGCCCCTTGCCCTCCGCCCCGGCGGGATTAAAGGCATCCGGCCGGGCTGCGGGGCTTTGGGGCGGGCAGGGTCCCGCACGCTGCCCCGGTGCAACCCCCGCCGAGCCGCCTTCAGCCCCAGTGCCGCCCCGGGGGTTAAACGTGTCATAAAATCACAGAATCATAGAGCGTTTTAAGGGGTTGGAAAGGACTTTAAAGGTCATTTTGTCCTCTGCCGTGGGCAGGGAACCTTCCACGAGACCAAGTTGCTCCAAGCCCTGTCCAGCCTGGGTTTGAACACTGACAGGGTTGGTTTATCCAGAGCTTCTCTGGCCAACCTGTGCCAGTGTCTCACCACCCTCGCAGGGAAGAATTTCTTCCTAATGTGTTACCTAAATTTCCACTCTTTCATTCTCTGCCCATTACTCTTTGTCCTGTCACTACAGTTCGTCACAAAGTGTCCCTCCCTTGCTTGTCTGTAGGTCCCCTTCAGATACTGAAAGGTTTCTCTGAGGTCTCCACGCAAACTTCTCCAGGTTGAACATCCCAAACTTTCTCAGCCTGTCTCCGTAGGAACGGTGCTCCAGACCTCTTATCAACTCCATGGCCTCCCCTGAACTCACTCCAATAGTTCCATGTCCTTCTTATGTTGGGGACACCAGAACTGGATACTGTTCTCCAGGTCGGATCTCGTGAGAGCAGAGTAAAGGAGGAAGATCCTCTTCCTCAGCCCTTGGTTGCAGCCCAGGATCTCCCTGGCTTTCCAAGCTGTGAGCACACACTGCTGGCTCACGTTGAGTTTTTCATCAGCCATCACACCCACGTCCTCCACAGGGCTGCTCTCAATCCCTTCTCCGCCCAACCTGTGTGTCTGGGATTGCCACGACCCAGTAGTAGGACCTTGCCTTTGTTGAACTTTGTCCTGTAGGGATGCTTGGCTCAGGCAGAGCCCCAGCATCACGGGGAGCTGAGACCACCGGGGTTTTGGTGGTCTCTGCCCTGGTGCTTCTCAGCCCTTGCTGGCTGTGCCAGCCTGTGAGCCCTGGGCAGGTGTCTCCATGTCCTCGAGCATCCCAGATGGTGTCTGGCTCCTGTGGTTTGGGTACTGGCAGGAGCCCAGCTTGCCACTCTGGGGCTTAACAGATGCACACAAAGCTGTGCTTGCCTTCTAATGAATATTAAGAGATCAAGTGTCTTAATTTGCTTTCCTGAAACAGAAAAAATTATGTGTGTTCCGTGGAGTACTTGGACCACTGAATTTTGGTACAAATATATTCTTGTAGGATCAGACCATGGAGATCCCTGAAAGATGAGGGGGAACCGACTGCTTCCAACGGGAGATTGTTTGCAATTGCTCTGAAGTTTTCTGTTTACCAAAGGGGCAGGAATTAATGGGGGTGTTGGAGTTGTGCACCGAGGAGAACTTAACAGCCCCTTCCAGTGCCTAAAGGGGCTCCAAGAGAGCTGGAGACGGACTTTGGACAAGGGCTTGGAGCGACAGGAGAAGGGGGAATGCTTCAAACAAAAAAAAAAGAATCTATTGCATCTTAAGGGTATATATGGATCACGTTTTATATGAAAAAAATCACATGATATGCGACAACTGCAGCAAAAATAGAAACTACTCTTTTTATGTCCCTCACTTCTAGTGAAGTTGTTCTGATTTGAGAGAAAGAATTGTTTCTACTGCATGATTAAACTCTACTAATCCTTTTTCTCTGTCTTCTTTTCCAGGTATCAGTAGGATGTTAATGAAACATTTCATTGTCCTAGCAACATCCCTTAAATAAGAGCTGAAAAGGAACAAGCTGGTGGTTATGATTTTATAACTGTAAAGTTCCCTGTAGAGAACAAAGTACAGTAATAAAAGTATATTTAAAATGTTGCTAAAATGCTATTACTTGTATTTGTCCTTGGGTATGTGGTCCATGAAGATCTAACAATGCAGAGCCAAGAGAAGGTCTATAATTCTTTACCCTCCATCAGGTTTTGCCAAAAGATTGATTCAAAGCCTGGAGAGTTTTGCTCCTAGTACTTGCATAGATCTGAGGTGTTACTCAAGGGTTTAGCATTTTACTTTCCTAAAGGATCTCCTAACAAGTGCAAAAAACACACAGTGAAAGAGAAATATCTGTTCCTGAGACAGAAGAAAAAGTTAACGAAAAACAACCAACCAGCCAAAACCCACAAAACCAAATGCAAATATAAACCCACCCAAAATTGCCATATTTTGATCTTGCACCCACATCAGCCTTTGCATTCTCCATCAAGTAACTGACAGCTGCACAAAGTGACACCGGTAAGTTATCATGGAATTTTCCCAGCTCACTCTAGACGTAAAGGTTCTTTTCCACTTTAATAATTGGAGCCGAATTTTTCTTCCATTATCACCAGTCATAGAGCCCAAATGGCCAAATAGATCAGAGGTGCTGCTCAGGCTGAAAATCTGTCAGATTGCTTCGTGCATCCCATGTTTAATCTTTGAAGGATGATGAGGCTTTTAGCATCCTTCATTTATTTTTACTTATTGAAAACCTAGTGAAATTAAACACTAGGGATCTTCACCACTGGGCGCTGAGTGTCTCTTGAAATTCAACTCATGTGCTGCGGTCGTTGGGCAGGGAACGGTCTGCTTTACACATCAGCTTCTTAGTGCTCTAAATGGACAATAATAAGTCAGCAAAACCGAGACTTTGAGGGGAGTAGGCAGCTTGGGGAATTGGTAGTAAGAAAGAAGTTGAGGTCCAGAAAATTTGTATTGTTATTATACTGTTATTATTGGGTTTGTTCTTTACTGTGGCAAAGACGCAATAAGGTCAGGGCTTTATAGGAACAACAGGGGAGTGACCTTTCCTTGGAAATCTGATCATCTCAAATTACCCAGAACACAATGAGTGGCTGTAATAAAGAGCATGGAAGGAGTAAGGTAAGAAAATTCAAAATGGGAGCTGTAGGGTCATCCAGTGACTCCAGTGAATCACATATAGACATAAAGACAGTTCAGCAGTCCTTTGAAAAGTGGGGGGTTTACATATGAACTGATAACAAATTGCTTTTTGAGGCTTCACAGGAAAGAATCTCGGATGAGATGTGAAAGATGTCAGGGAGGCAGAGAAAGGGATCAGAGCCAGAACTTCAGGGAAATGTGTACGTGAATAAACTAAATATTGCAGAGTAGCTTGTCGGGCGTTTTAGTAACAAATGGGATATCTGTCAGAGTACACCTTTGAGCTGCCTTCTCACAGAATGAAACAACACACGAAAAAATCTCTTCCTCATTACTGCCACATGGACCCAGGCAAAAACACCCCCCTCCTGAACCTCACCGGTTAGTAAATTAGCCTTGACAGCTCCACTGTCAAACAAAGTCAAAGGAATTACCAAGAATCAACCAATGGACTTCATCAAGTGGTTACAGTGAAAAACTCAGAGCAAGTGGAATTCTTTGTCAGTTCTGTCTGGAATTGTCCAATGGCCCTACATGGACACTCTTGTCTGCATCAGTGTCCTGAGGTTATCAGAAACCTCCTCTGGTCCTCCCAGCTCTGAGCCAAAGTGCTCTGTGACTTCAGGCTTGTCTTTTGTTATTAGCAAATATTTTTGTCTCAGATTCTTAGCTCTGAGATGGGTCTAAAATATTTATGTATGTTTGGAGAGTTTGGAATCCCACTTACAGAGGAATGTTGATAGAGTGGGCATTTTTCTTCAGATGAAAGATTCAATGTTGACACAAACTGGCATAGCCAAGTTTTATTCTTTCCCAGGGTTGCTTAGCTCGGAGTTGGTTTGCTTTTCATATCTTCATCTTTCGCATAAACCAAATAGAAAATACTGCTAAAAATGGAAACATTAGCCAATGAAAGTTTAAAAAATAAAGTTTATTTACTTTACAGAGCATGGATGGTATGGAAAGGCACGATTCTTTTCTCTAAGAGTTAACACGTGATTAAGCAGATAATGTGTAAGAGACACTCAGTGGGTAGTCAGAGGTACTTCATCACAGATCAGCAGCACTGCTACCTGTGTTCAGGTTTTGTACATAGTTGTGTGTGCTGGATTAACTCTGACAGAGACTAGCACTGACAACATCCACAGGAAACCAAGATAGCTAATTTCAATCTTAACTTGGTCCAGAAGGGCAGTAATAAAGCCTCAGGAATATTTCTAATTTCATGCACTTCCAACAAGTTCACTGTGCGTGATTCCTGATTCCTGATGTGTGAAAGACCCCACCAAAAGCAAGGGTTGGAGGAACATTTCATGATCCTGTGGAAAGTGCTGAGACCTTGGTTGTTTTGTGTGGGAGCTCAGGAGTTCTTTTTTTACCTGAGGAACAGGGAGAATTATGAGGCATCCCTGGAGAAAACTCTGCTGCTATTCTTTCCTGAACTAAAAAAACCCCACCATCTCTATGTAGCAAATAGCAGCTCGCTCTTCAGCTCCACACGCTCTCTTTTGGTCATTAGCTGCGATTGTTAACGAGGAGGGCAGTGAGATGTGGCTGCAGTGGTGGGGGTTTTGGCTATGAACACCTGAACCCAGAGTACACTCATTCATCAGAGGATGGCAACGACAAATGGCTGAAGTGCTGAGCTGGATTTGAAGAGGCAGCACACAGATAAAAGCCTCCAGAAGCCCTTTGCAATTCCCTTAGTCATCCATTCCCACCGAAAGCTTCTCTTTTGAAGCTTCCAGGAAGCCTGGTGCGACCTTTGGTCGTCCTTTTGGTCCGAGCTCTTATCTGTGTAGTGCAGACCCGGCCTCTCGCTGCTTGTCCTACTCAAAAACAGTTACTATGGGATAAACAAACTGTATTTGCTGATGCACGTTCCCAGTTCTCTTATCAGCTGAACAACACGCTTCTCGTGCATGGTGGGTCAAACAAGTTGCTGGTCCAGCTCCAAGAATTCCAGGGCAACTGCATCATGGCTTGTCTGGCGCTCGCTCACAGCTCTGGCCTGCAAAAAACCACAACCACGTGATGATGGAGCATTATCTTGGACTGACCAAGAGTTTCCCGGTGTTGCAGAGCATATTTAGGTTGATGATTGCAGGTCTTAGGTCTTTTTTAATGAGATATCAACATGATAAGCACTGCTTTGGGTAGCTGTCAAGATGTTTCAGGATGTGGTCAGACTGAAGACTATGTGTCTGATCAGAGAAGAGTTTCAGCTTTATTGTGATTTCCTCTTTAAAATGTAAATAAATAAGGAAAGCATCTCTAGCTCAAAACCAGTTCACAGTTGTCCTGAAATGCATTGGTAAAGTTGTTTGAGATGAGACAAACATCTGAGGAGAGGAGAAAACCAAACCCCTGTGAGCTTTTACCGACCAAGCCAAGAAGTTACAGCTGAAGAGGAAACATCTCAGGAATCACATGAAATGTAGCTGGCACACGACTACTGGACTAAAAAAGGGGTTAGTTCTCTTGGTCATGGCTTTAAATACCACAACACTACACTCTCAACACCACAAAGCAACAGCTTTCCATTACTCTAGTCACTCCTGTTACAGCATTCCTTGTTGCTACCCCTCCAGTTCCAGCATCTCCCCAGAAATCAACCTTCTTGCAGTCCATTCACCTTTGGTTACAGCTTTGCTGTCTTACATCAACCTATAAATGTAACCAGAATATGCCAGACAAAGAGCAGAGGTGATCAGAGAGCACTCAGCAAAAGGTATATTTAATTTTTTTCATTGAAAAAATAAATATCTCTACCCGGAAAATCTTTTCAAAAAATCTATTCATGCGTTATCTGCTTTTCACCCTGCAAAAAAACCTAAATATTTGAAAACGTACTTTTTAATAGAGAAACAGTGTAACAGGGGCTTTTTGATCATCCCTTTGCTGTGGGTGAAGAACACAGGGGCTTCAAGAGTTGCTTGAGTATTGCTACAGAGGGTGAAATGGTGGGTCAAGCTCTGTGTTTGAAGAATTTTGCAGAGATGTCACCAAATGTGTTTGTTTTAGCAGAAGTTTATGGCTTTTTACCACCCATGTGCAAATGTCTGCAGAGGCTGTTGAGTAATTAATGCTTGCGAGGCACTCGAAAATGGAACATGGTGTATACTCCTGCAAACTATGTTTAATTACCCATCAGAGATCTGCTGATTTATTAGAGACCTTTCCGAGATGTGCCTTCTCATTAGCCTGGCACAAAGCAACCCACAGCAGGAAGGAACAAGTTGCTTCAAACACGGTTTCAACTTTCAGCCAGTCTAATCTTCATCCCATTGACAGACTTCTGAGTCCTAATTTAATTATAGCTCCTTAAATGTTTTGTGATATCATATCTCAATCTCTCTGTTCTGTGTCTTTTTATGATTTTTTTTTCAGTTGTTGTGGGACAGAGGAATAGATAATTTTTTTCAGTGTCCATTAAAATTCCCTTTGCCTGCAGTGCAGTATATGCCCTATAAAAGAGATGAACCTGCTGCAAGTGAAATAAGCTGATGCTGCACTGTCTTTTCAGAGCAACAAAAATCTTTATAGATTATTTTCCCAGGTGTCATGAATCTCCTTCAAAGCCTTAAGCCACTGATAACAATTAATAAACTTAATAGTCTCATTTTCAATTCACACCCAGGCCATGCAGAGCGGATGCTCACCCTGGCAGATGCTTGAAAGCTTTGCCTTTCAGAGATAAAATGTTACCTTGTGTGTGATAGGGGTGTTAAGGTGGGGGTGATTCAGGAGCAGAAAGACCTGTTAAAGTGCAGCACCTGAGGCCTTCTTGTTTTCTGAATTTACAGTCTGGGGCTGGCAGTCGTATAAATGAGTGATGCTCTCTGATGTTCTCTTCCAAGCCGGCTACAAAATTGGCAGGGAGTCTTGGGTTTTTTGCTGATGTGTCCAGAATTCAAATAATTTGATTCTTGGGTATAATGACAATTGGGGGCAGAGTATTACCTTGAGAAAAGAGAGGGGAGAGACAGCTTCTGGATCCTGTATTGAATTAACAACCGATTCCCATTTTACTCTCTCTGTTGAAAACTCTATTTTGCGGGGCTCTTATTGCCCTTATTCAAGGGCAGGGAATTAAAAAAGTGATATGGATGGTAATGCTCCCATCTTCCTACCATGACATTGAATAGTGGGGACAAAGAAGAGAAATCTTGACGGATGATACGCCTTTTAAAATACTGCTGATAGTGAAAACACAGGAAGGATGGTGCATTTGAATATCAGCGATGAAGCCACAGTCAGATTTTTGTGTTTTTTGCTTATGAGTTCAAGTCATCTTTGCTTTTATTTTTGCTGTTGTTTTCGGAACGTTTTATCTTCTTGTTATTCCGGTTCCTTACTCTAAGGAACATAATTGAGGTGAGGACAGAGGTGAAGAGTTGGTTACACTAATTCCAGGAGAAATCTGCTCTCTCTCTCTCCTCTTGGATTTGAAGAGCAAGAGTTGGGAATCTGGCAGGGAAAAGTCCACCAGCAGACTGATTATAATTATACAGTTAGAGCAATATTGCTGCTCAAGTGGAGGCTCTTCTTCTTTCCAGGTCAGCCTAAGCTTTCTGAAGCTACATAGACTGGATCACACTGGTGGTCTTATAACAAAATAAGGATACCCCACTGTGGATCCTTCAGCATCCTTGCTTTACAAATACATTCATTTAGGTTTAAAAAAAAAAATGCATTTTCCTGTTTAAACTACACCTTACAGAAAATGAGCATATTTGCACTGGGAAATTTTAAAAAATTTGTGGAATAATTGACAATATCTCCGTTCTACAAGTGGGTAATTGAGAAGTAGAATATTCAACTACGTTGACAAAAGTCACACAGGGAACACTTTCTGAGGAGAGAACAAAATACGGATCTTGGTCTAGTTAGTGCAAAACCACAAAGCCTCCCTGAACTATCGACACTCTTACCTCATCTCAGCCCAGATGTTAACGAGGCCCCTTACACTAAATTTTTGGCCAAACCTCTTTGTGAGGTGGAATCATGAAAATCAGCTCTGCAGCGTGACCTAGTGAGGTTACAAATGACACTGGGAAGGGTTTAGGGAAGTGTCAAACCCCTCACCTGTACTGATATGAGTCGACTCTGACCAAATCAGTGCTGTTGTTATATTGGTGTAACTCTGATTTTAGAGTCAGTGGTACCGCCTTGCTGCAAGGAGAGAAGGATGCAGCTCAAAACCTCTTCAGAGCAACTCTGAGAAGCCAAAATCATGGCTTGCTTTGTCGAAGGGAAGCTCATTTTATCTCCCGCTGCCCCTCACCAGTCAGGACTATCAGCAGATGCCAACACGTACATCCACCAAGCTGTGTAAATTAATTAATCAATTCATTAGTTTAGACTTTGTTTCTAGCTGGATCTAAGATTTGCAAGGAGCCATTGTGAATGAAGAGGGCTGATAGCTGAATTTTCCTCGTGCACATCTCTTTCTTTCCTCTCGTGGCAAGAATTTAGGCTGGTAATTATAACTCTAACCGGCTGCCTGTGGCCTCCAGAGGTCAGCATGTCACCGGAGAAGAGCTCAGTCACAGCGCCCTCAAACTGTGCGTTTCAATGATTTCATTACGTACAGTTTCCACTTTCACTGGTAATAAGATTTAAGGGTTTTGTCCCCAGTGCTTGTTGTGACAACAAAAGCAAGAAAAGTCAAACGAGGTCTCAGAATATCCATTGTAAAGTGCAAAGTGCTGTCATTGATCTGTGCTGCCACTTGGATGGGAGGTCCCTTAAGTGACAAATTTGTTGAAAATAATCAAACTGATACCCACAGGCATGGGTGTTATTCCTGATGTGTTAGTTCTGATGGGGGGAATGGACATGCCAAGCGTCGTCTGAGTGGCTGGGACTTGTTCAGTTGTGTGAAAAGCTTTGAATTGCAGTGTATTTGAGCACAACTTGCAGTTCTAGTGATACCTGTCTCAAAAAGGGTAACATATAACCAGAAAAACAGAGAGAGATGAGAAATAGAGATTGTCAGAGGCGTGAAACAGCTTTCATGCAAGAAGGAGTTTAGTCTACTCATCCTGGAGAAAAGAAGTTGGAGGGAATACGATACCACAGAATCACAGAATGGTTTGGGTTGGAAGGGGTATCAAAGATCACCCAGTTCCAACTCCCTGCCATGGGCAGGGACACCTTCCACTAGACCGGGTTGCTCCAAGCCCCATCAAAAAAATAAATAATACAACCAAAAATTCAGCCCAACTCAAAAAAAAAAAAAAAAAGAAGAAATAGCTACACTCAAATCTTCCATTATTTTTATTAAAGCTGCAGAGTTTTACTACACACAACAAATATTTTATTGATATAATCTAAGTTAATAAAATAGTTGAACAACTCTTTAGATTTATATTTGTATAGAAATGATCTGGGGAACATCTCGAAACAGCAGTGCCCAAAAACAACTATTCAGCAGGATTTTTTTGAAAGAAGAGTTTGGGACTGGAGGATGCACTGTTCATTCCCAAAGGGAAAAAAAAAAAAAAAAATCCATGCAAATATAACCCCCACCTTCTTCCTGCTTTCTCTTCCATCTGAAGTGGAAGGCCTTGTGGAATGACCACGTCAGGGATGGTTCTTTCCCTCCAGTATTCCTCCTCACACCTAAGTTGGGAGCTGTCGTCTAAACTTAATTAATTAAAACGAGACAAAAAGAAAATTTAATTGCACAATCCTAGTCTGCAGGTGATGACATCAAAACATCTCTTTACAGAAGTCCCTACTCTTTCCCAGAGAGAATTGGTTACGGAGTTGTGTTTGTCCCGGTGGCTGATGTCAGTTAGTGTCCGTATGGTCACCACGAGTCAGTCTATCTGCTACTGCTCCGCTCTCCCTCCTTCACCCATGTGTAGTTTACATTCTACGTGGCACTGCCTGCAAAGGGCCAACTCCGTGGTGTTTCCCCCCCCCATTTTAAATTCCACGGCTCCGGTGTCGATCTCCTCACTGCAGCCGGGCACCGGCACCGCCCGCGAGATGTCCGTGGCAGACTCCGAGGCACGTCCTTGCTAGATCATCCCATTGATCTTAGTCCACTCGTAGATGTCCTGTTCACACACTATGTCCGAGTTGATGAGGAGGTATCTGTCCCCAACACAGAAGTGTTTCTGGCAGGCAGCGCATTTGAAGCATTCCAGGTGATACACCTTGTCCTTCACCCTCATGGTCATCTCGTAGGCCCGGATTCGCTTGTCGCAGGAGGCGCAGAGCCCGTCCTGGCCAAAGAGCCTGGAACAACATGGCAGAGGAGTGAGCAGAGTTCCTTTGCTGGGACGTGGGAAAAACCAAATCAAAACAAGGACACAACACCAGAGCCTTGAGCCATTAGTCACAGCAGTGCTGAGTTAGAAAGACTTGGAAAAGACGAGGAAAGCTGCCGAGCAGAGCTGGAAACTTTGCAACACCAACTGAAGCAGAAAATCCAAGGTCCTCACCTGCTTTCAGCATCATGGAATCCTAGTATGTCGGGTTGGAAGGAACTGTAAAGTCCATGCAGTTCCAAACCCTGCCATGGGCAGGGACACATTCCACTAGACCAGGTTGCTCCAAGCCCTATCCAGCTTGGCCTTGGACACTTCCAGGGATGGGGCATCCACAACTTCTCTCGGCAACCTGTGCCAGGGCCTCACAGGGCAAGGATTTCTTCTAATATCCAATCTAAATCTCCGCAAATCTATCAATATAATTGACTTCTCTGATCAATGACCTTATCCTGAATTGCTGAGCAGCTTCAGGAGGAGGTTCCCCAGAACACTGCACAAAGTTGTGCCCTGCTAATACTTCCACTTCTGTGATTGCCAGAAATTACCTTTCCAGGGATAAATGTTGCTGTCTTCAGCTGTGCTTTGTAGTTTAAGGAAAGGAGTAAAAGGAAAGAACATAATTTCTTTCATCTACCAGGAGATGTCACTGTTCGCTTCTGCCCAACAAAAATAAGGCTAAGGTTACACAAAGGTTGCCAAATTTTTCATTAATGAGGGACGATATTATCTATTGCATTATTAAATAAATAAAAGCAGTGAATTTCACTGCAAGAAAATGCATTAATAGTATTGCCATACTTCCCGTTGCTTCCATTTTAAGATGAAAAGTATTTGGGGAGTGTAATTAACACTGGATCACTGCTGGATTTACAAGTGGTGCCATTAGCAGAACTTAGTCCTTACTTTCTGCTTAGCAAAATTCCCATCAGCAAAGCTCAAGGACAGCATAATTAGGGAGTCCACTGAGATTCTAGTTTAGTTTTTATTGGCAGGTAAATCAGCCTTCAGTGAAATAGCTGGAAAAATACCATTAAATACCATTATTCTGTTTCCTGACACGTTAGGGATCTATTAGAAGAAATGGAACACAACCAGAAGAAATGGAACACACTTTAATTGTACTCAAGAATGTAAAGGTCCTTTGTTACCAATTCTTGTGAAATATCTTAATCTCCAATTCATCCTTCCACTTACAAATTTTGGCAAAAACTGACGGGCAGGGGGTTATTAATGAAAATACCCGTAACAAGTAACAACACTGACTTTGTGGGGTTCACCTGGAGCTGTGGGGTTATGTCTGTGCAGATCACCAAGATGCCAACAACCTCAAGTCCTAGAAGCTCTTACTGTATTCTTCACATTATCAAACAATTCTGGTTTGTCTACCACATGTAGCAATGCTTTTGTTTCCATTAAAACATGCCTTTTTTTTCTAACAAGATTTTTAAGACTTAACTGTAAACAACTCCAAGTTTTTTATCTAACCAACACAGATAATCTCCAGATTTATCTGTAAGTTACTGAAGAATCCCAGCAAGACCATAAAGCATCTGCACGTGGAACCCAAAATTATGAAGACAAGCTGAGAGAGCTAGGGGTGTTCAGCCTGGAGAAGGGAGGGCTCTGGGGAGACCTTATACCACTTTCCACTGCCTAAAGGGGCTCCAAGAGCTGGAGAGGGACTTTGGAGAAGGGCTTGGAGTGCCAGAACAAGGAGGAATGGCTTCACACTGCCAGAGGGTGGGTTTAGATTAGATATTGGGAAGGAATTCTTCCCTGTGACTGTGGTGAGGCCCTGGCACAGGTTGCCCAGAGAAGCTGTGGCTGCCCCATCCCTGGAAGTGTTCAAGGCTAGGCTGGATAGAGCTCTGAGCAACCTGGTCTAGTGGAAGGTGTCTCTGCCCATGGTAGGGGATTGGAACAACGTGATCTTAAAGGTTCCTTCCAATCCCAACCATTCTGGGATTCTACAAGTATGATACAAGCCCACATCTCAAACCCGAGCTGTGTCACAGCCCCGGCTGCTCTCGGGCCTTGAGAGCAATTAAAAATCAATTCCTCATTCCTCACGGTGCTCACTAAATAAACAAGCAAAGCTGAAATGATGTGAAGGAGAGGGGTGAGGGTGTGAGGAGTGGGCTGTGTACCTGAGATAGTCCCTCCTGCAGAGCTTTCTGCCCAGCTTGTAGTAGAGGCGTCTCCCCACCTCGCCGAGCCTGCAGCCGCACAGGTCGCAGCTCAGGCAGTCCTCGTGCCAGTACTGGTCGATGGCCTTCAGGAAATACCGGTCCCCAATGTTCTGCTGGCACCCTCCACATGTCAGCAGGGAAGGGGGGATCTGGAGGACTTCATCCACTGGCTCCCTGAGGGAACGAGAGAATCACTGGAGAAGGAGAATCGACTCTGATCTGAAAGCATCAGCGCGAGGAGAAGGAAGAGCAAAATAAAACACGCTGGAACGGGGATTATATCCTTGTTTTTATTCCATCTCACCAAGCGCTAAAGGACCAAAAAAGGCACCTGAGGGATTTTACACTTTCCATTGGGAAATGTAAATTTGAAGAGTAAGTCTGAGCATGTCATTTCCCTGAACAGCAGGAAATGAATACATACACCAGATGAGACCGGTGCCCAACTGGTTTGAAATTCACTGTTGGTTTTAATAGAGCCAGAATTTTACCTCATGTTAGTGCAGGACTTCTTTTTCCCCTTAACTAAGGACGTGAATCCACTGGGATGGGTCTATACTCAGGCAATTATTTGGGATTACACATCAGACATACAAATCTTTATTGTGATATTAGCACTGACTATTCAGCACCTTATGCTGTTCCTTTTTTAAAAAGCTCCTAAATCTAAGATGGTTCTGGTAATACCTGGGGATAAAGCAAGAATTTTCTTCAAAGGTATTTTCTTAAGGAATTCTCTTCTTTGTGTTTTTTGGGTAATTTTACAAGAGAAGAAAAAAAAAGAACAGCAAAAAAATTCAAAGGAAGGTGACTGAGCTCAGTTCTGTAAGGTTTTTGCCTCCATTCAAACCCCAGGGTTTGAGATCCAAATCTATTGGATCCATCCTTCAAGCACCTGCTTAATTTCAAACCTGTGGGAAGTAGAGTGGACCCCCAAATTTTTCCATGTTATTGGTTTCTTGCTCTAACACAGAGTCCCTCAGCAATTTGTTTCTGTCCCTGGTCTGCCCTCCCTTGGGCTGGTGGGGGCAGAGGAGACCTACAGTGATGGAGAAGGAGTTGGCTGCTCACAGTTTCCAACAGGCAACAAGAAAAAATTCTATTACTCCTGCTTATTTACTGGATCAGCAGTTTTCTGGGCAAAAATGACTTTCTTCAGCAGGGAGGAACGACCTCTGGTCAAGAACTTCTGGGCTGAGAAAGTGATCCTGCAGTTTTTATTTAGGCAAGCTGAGCCCTGAGATACTATCTGGTTATATTCTGCTCTGGTTTTCACTCTTCTAAGTTTAAACTGCTGTGCCCTGCAAGCTGTGGTAACATCCCTCTCCTGCCAGCTCTCCATCCTGTGAGTTTTCATTAAAAATCATGGGGAACTCATGATTAGGCCCTAGTTTTTCCAAATTTATCCTTCGGGGCTCCATTACTCCCTTCCCTAATGTGTGGGCTCCATTCTGGCAACTCCTGAGAGCCTTCCAGTAGGAAACACACATCACTGTCTTTTATTATCCATTATTTGAAACTTCAGATGCACCCCAAAATGTTCCATCTGAGGGGTGTTTGGGAAGCCCAAGCCAGGTTTCTTGGACAGCCCTAAACTCCGGAACAGCCCAACGGATGTTTATGCAGAACAGCATTCCTGGTTTACACATTAAGCTTTTTGATGTCCATAGATTCCTAGGCCAGCACTTAAGTCACCAGAACACAAGACAGGTAAATAAATAAAGATTAAAAACCTTCGTAGTTGAAAGCTGGACATCATTAGGAGCTTGGATTAGCATTTCTTAAAATACAGCATAAGAGAAGACATAAAATGTAACATGTAAAACATCAGATGTGACATGGAATGAAGTGATTTAATCCCCCAAAGCAGTGGTTCCCATGTGTTCACTCCGGGCTCCAAGTAATGGCATTTTTAGTATCTCACAGGAAACAAACCACGAATGACTCAATTTACTCCCAGCGATGTTTGAAGCGTTATCTGCAAACGAAGATTTTATAATTTTTTTTTCTTCTTCCCTCTTATCATGATTCCAAACAAGCCTAAGCACAGTTATTACCATGTGCAGGGCTGAAGTGACCCTGGGTCTGTGCTGAGCTCCCGCCCCTGGGTGTGCAGGAGGGACGGCACAGCAGGAGCAGAGCCCAAAAGCCTGGATCGGGACACGGGAGCCAGTCCCTTCCCTGAGTGGGAAACCCAGCGAGGGAAATTCTCATCTCCTACATCCCGGCCATCAAGGCTTTCTCCATGCCCTCAGCAGAACACCCAGCCCCCACCAAAGCAGCTTCTACGAGCTCTTGAAAGTTGCATTATGAAAAAGTGGAAGTTGGGCACCCGCAGATAAAACAGCCCTGACCTTCCACCGATGGGCTACAGCGAGCTGGGCAGACCAGGGACAGGGCACAGGGGGTCCCTCGGGATGGGGCAGAGAGGCTTCCCGCCCTGGAAAACCTTCAGGCTTGGGTAGCGGGATGCTCTCTCTCTCTCCTTGCATCCCCAGCGCTCCGGGGTGGGATGAGTGCTGCCTGGCGGGGGAGGGTGGGGATCCGCCTCTGCTCCCACTGCTGCTCTTTCCCACAACTCGGGGGGCTCTCCGCAACCACGCCGCCAGCCCCGCGGGTCGGGGCAGCCCGAGCACGGCGCCCGGTGCCCCCAGTGCGGCTCCTCCGAGCATTCCCAGCAGCGCGGGGTGGGATGAGCGGGTGGGAGATTCCCTGCCCGGGGCAGGGGAGGGGGGTGCGTTTGCCTGCTCCCGGCTGCTCTTTCCCACAACTCGGGGGGGTCTCCCCAACCTCCCCCAGACCGTGAGCCCCGCGGGTCGGGGCATCCCGGGCGCCGGTGCTCGGTGTCGCCGGTGCGGCATCTCCAGCACTCCGGGGTGGGATGAGCGGGTGGGAGATTCCCTGCCCGGGGTGGGGGGGGTGCGTCTCTCTGCTCCCGGCTGCTCCTTCCCACAACTTGGGGGCTCCCCCCACCGCCAGCCCCGCGGGCCGGGCATCCCGGTGCGGTTCCAGTGCGGGGGCAGCGAGGAGCGGGGGCTGGTGCCGAAGCCCTGCGGGGCTGCCGGGCACACAATGCCAGCGGCGGCTCCGTCGGGGAGGACGGGGTGGCACCGGGAGCCTCCCGGGGAAGGATGGAGAGCGGGGATGGAGAGGGGTGAGGACCGGTCAGAAAAAGCGGCCACTTACTCGGAAGGATCGAGGCTCTTCCTCTCGATGGCCGATGACATTGGCAGGGCCGGTTCCTTTGTGGCGTGCCGGTGGTGGGCTCTGCCCCCGCCGGCCGCGCACAGAGTGTCTGCCCGCGGAGCCTTGTCTCCAGCCGCGCTCCC
>VXAY01003083.1:419183-456596 GCA_013399855.1 Oxyruncus cristatus | reverse complement strand
GGCTGCGGGTCGCCAAGGCTTTCTTCTCCCTTATTATTCCTTTGCTAACGCTGGCTGGGTGGGCGACCTGAAAATCATCCCAAGGGCTGGGAAGAAATAAGCGCCTGGCTCCGTGTTCTGCCGCCTTCCCAGCCCCACACAGGACCAGAGCGACACTCACCATCCCTCTCCTCGCCCTCTCCTTCTCTTACGTGTGTGTGCTCCTGCCTACACGCGTTTGGACGGTGCTTTGAGACCCACAGGTAAAGAACCCCAAGCACTATTTTCCCACCCGGAGTTCGAATTGCTCAGCTCGGTCGTGTTTCATTTACATCCCCCGAGTGACCGCTTGCGGGTGTTCGCTCCCCGCCGTCCCCCGGGGTTCTTGTACCGTCCCCCAGTTCATTCGTTCACGCAACAAATTTATGCCCTGACGCTGTTTGATGTTAATGAGCGATAAAAGCCGGCAAGTACGAGGCATCGATCTGTAATTAATCACAGAGGAGCTAAAGATGGCAAAGTCTTGCCTGGATATCTCTGTTTTCCCTCCCACCCTTCCTCCTCTCCATCAGCACAGCACATCCCGGAAAGGACTGATTTACAGCGTCGGAGTGAAAACTATTACAGCCTTTCCCAGTCTCTGTGGCATTAAATACTGGCCCTTGCTGGAGGCAGAGTTCTGCATGAGATGAACCGCTTGCCCTGTTAATTCCTAAAAAAAAACAGTAAGAAAAATATCTATAATAAAGCACTAGAGAGCAGTAGTAGAAACACTTTGCTTCTATTTTAGTTCCCAGAAGAGAAATTTCCTTGATGTCTATTTTTATGACTATATTCTCGGGGTTTTTTCGGCTTTTTGGCAGCTGGGGATAAAATATCTGCAATTTATTAATGAGCCCGATTCAAAGATTAGTAATGTCAGCAGAAGGACTGTTATTCCTTTAAAGGGGCTTTGAACCAAGCTCTTGCAATATTTTAGAGCCATCACTGGTCATTAGAACACATCTTTCTGATTCTTTAAATACATTATCTCAAATGTATTTTAAGCTATTACAGCATGACAGTCACTCTTATTTCTGTTAAAGGAAAAGGCTCTTTTGTTAGGTTTTCACAGACAGCATTGAATTATATGATGACTATTTAATTTCTGGTGTATTTACCCTGTGATCAGAAAAGTAAAATGTAAATCTTTCCAGGAGACTGACTATTCAAACTATTCCAAGAGACCCCTCCCCCCAAAAATCTACTTGGCTTTAAAAAATCAGAAATTGAATCTAAAAGGTGGCTCAAAGACATCCATAAGGACATCAAACATTGAAAGAAAATGAAGACATTTCTATGAGCTTGGTCTCTCTCCTCGCATCTCAAGGTTTAATACAGTATAAACTCTGAAGCAAAATTTTCCTGATGATTGGGGTATTCATATTCTGAATGACTCCTGATGGAATAATGTGAACAATTCCATGATGCCAGTAAATGTTCTGCTTTCATAAGTTGGGCACAGACTACAGACATACTGGCCTGCTGCCTCCCTTCTATTTATTTTTCAAAAATTCACAGGAAATTATGATATTTAAGAACTCTGCCCCTTTATGTATCTGAAAGAGATCAGCTGCTTCAAAAGTTTTGGTGAGGGATGAAAACACATAAGGAGTTACTTAATTTTTCAGAAAAATAACAGAAAAACAAGGACACAGTGGCCAGTGATTATTGGAAAAAAACAATTTTTAAGGATTTACAATTCCTTGCTTTGGTCAGACCACCCCAGATCTAATGAGATATTTCTCATATTCCTAGTTGAGCACATGCATTGCTGGACAGACCAGGAATATTCCCTGCTTTGCCAGATTAATCCCTTCACTTGCACAAAGTTTTTCTGTGTAAAAATCAGTGGAGCAGCTTGAAATACAGAAGCTGAAGAGGACAATTTGTATGTGTTTTATTTGTTTTCAGTCAGATCCAGAACGAACTTGGCTAGAATAAGTCAGATCTTGAAGCACTGAACTTGTGGTAGTGCTGGGATCATTCCACGGGCCTGGAAGCACCCCCCTGTCTCCTCATCTGAAATAGCTGTAATTAAACAGTGAGATTATTTCTTGTTTTCTCTCAGTCCTACGAAGGGGAGACACCAGGCAAAGTCATGAGCAAAGAAAAGTGGGAAAAAAAAAAAAGCTGGATTTGCAACAAAAGCCCAGCAAGAAGGTTCTCAGAATGCTGACCAAAACCTTCACCTTCTAATAGTTCTGAGGAACAAAGACATACACCTTTTTGGGACAATTACATTTTCATTTATTGGGTTTACATGTACTAAACTCTTGCTCTGGACCGTGAAATTTGGTGTTTCCAGCTGAGGACTTTCTGCCCCACCAGAGCAGATGACCAACAATCATGAGCAACTTCTTTTCTTCTCCTTGAGCAAGTCCCCTAATACCTCTTTGCCTCAATTTTCCCATCTGCAAATGTTTACTTTCCTCAGCAGAACTGGCTGTTGATTTACTTTTGCGTCCCGCTGAATAACGTTCACAAAGACAAAGTGTTATTCAGCCCTGGAATTGGTGGTGCCGACATTTCCTGCCCAGGGACAAAAAGACTTGCACTATTTTTAGTCAGGGCTTTTCTTTCCATTGTCCCTTTCTCTGTGAAGCTGGATTTTCCAGTGTTTTTTACTGTGGCTTTTTGTGTGTGTGTGTGTGTGTGTTCATTGATTGAAAATCCTGAGGGATGAGTTTTGGTTTCAATTAACTTTTATTAATAAAGATCATGCTATAGGCTAATTATCGGAGCATGGCTGAGGTCAAATCTGCTGTCAGAAACTACATTTAGCATTCAGTGGAATAATGGGCCTCAAATAAGTCAGCTGGACTCTTCTAGATGTTTCTCAATGAGAACATTTAATGTAAAACTGCATCATTTCTATGAGTGGTGTAATTTAAAGAAAGAGCTCAGTGTGCCTGTTTCAAGAGCCTCTTGGACTCTGAGTATTTTCAGCTTGGTTTTGGAAGGCCACAGGCTCATGATCATCATCATACAGTCTCAGGTTGTTCCTACCTTTTTTTCTTTAGCGTATCCCAGCTTCATTCCCCCAATGGCTTATGGATATTACTGAGATATTTCAGGTCAGCCTCATTTAGAGAAGTCTGTGTTCAGTAAGATTAACTTTGCTGCCCTCAATAGCCAGTAATGCTGGTTGCCTAAAAATGCAGTTTATGAAGATTGAAGTCTCTGCATAGACAGAAGAATTAAATCTCAGCGATGGTGGCCTAGATTTTCCGGTAATGCTTTCTGGGGGAGAGAAAACCCAGGACCGTGACTAAAGGTGAACAATTAACATGAAAGGTGGCAGAAAGGAATAAGGCTTTCTGTAATTTGGGCTGTGTTCTGCTGCTGACCCACCATTTGGTGTTTGAATAATCGCTGCTCCGCTCCAATCCTCAATTTACCTATTTGCAAAATCCTCCTCTTCCCCACCACACGCTGGACTGAAGCCTTGGCATGCCAGCCCCTTTGCACAAGGACTCTGGAGAAACGGCAGTTTTGGGTTGGTTTGGGTGTTTTGAGCACAACTTTGATCCTGCAGAACGAGTTGGGACCTTGGTCTCTGCTAAAGAATACAGAATATTTGAGGAGAAATTTGGGGGCTGGGACTAGGCGGACTTTAAATTCCCTTCCAACCCAAACCATTCTGCGATTCCACGATTCCATGAATATAAACCAGGACATTTGAATGCGCCACTGGAGAATCCATGCTGTATCAATAGTTACTCATATCACCACCATGGCATATTAATGGCGTGAAAGGCACTACATAATTCAAAGGCAAAAAAAAAAAATGTATTTATTCCCTTTTCATGGATCTTTTTCAACTTCTTTTTCAGCCAGTGAGTTCTGGCCTGGTCTGTGTGCTCTCCACAAGTGCTGTTTCGATTTTGTTGGGTTTTTCATATCAAAACCTCCTCCTCATTATCCTAATTATTACATTTTCTAACGTCCCCAGGGACAGGATAGCAAGGATAAGGAGCTGTCCTTGAGCGATGACCACGTGCACTGACTTGAACGCACTCGGGAGGCTTTCGGTAAAGCGTGACTCAGGGAGCTTACAGGCTCCTGACCAAGGGCACACTTCTCTTTTTGGGGCTTAACCTTTCCTTTGAACTGGAAGAAAACAAACCAGAACAATAAAAACCACACTCAGGGTGAGGTTTGCCCTGGGACTCTGAGGTCCAGACGTTAGATAAGGATCCCGCTGCATAAAGAGGTTCGAGCAGTTACAAAGTTCTGGTTTGTTTTGCCTTATTTTCTTCCACGGGCAACAAAGATGAGAAGAAAACACCCAACCCCGCACTGTGTTTATGGCGGAGAGAAATCTCCAACTGCAGATCACAGCAGGGATGATGAAAAGTAAGTTACAGGCAGTCAGATGAAGGGATATTTCGCTGGAAAAAATGTGAAAGGTTCCCCCTCCCCATTTCCTCTCTCTTCTTTTATTGATTTCTCTTGCTGCCATCGAGCCCTTGCTGCCTTGCACACAAGCCAGATCCAATTAGCCTGTCATGGTTTTCATAAGGCTCCTGCTCTACAGTACAGTCCTTTCAAGTAATTTCCCCTTTTTCCATGGTAAATGCTCTCTGGTATGCTGGTGCATGGGAATGACCCCAGTAGGGCACTGGGGATAGTTTGGACTCCGGTATTAAACATCTCATCCCAAGCCATTCATGTCAGAGGAGAGACACAACTGAACTGAAACAGGCTCTGAGCTGGACCCACAAATACTTTCAGTTTAGAAAAATAAATGGTGACTGGGAAAGCAATTCCACCAGGGAAAACTTCACAGGGAGTCAGAGACAACCAGAAACTGTATCTCAGGCTGCCCTGTTTATACATACAGACGCTCATACATGTATATACAATTATATGTTTATGTAATTATACATATGGATGCATTTTTTTCTGGTTTTCTATGTTATATGTATATAAGTATGCATTTGTGTCTGTTGTCTGTTAGTAAACACACAGAGGCACATACAGACTTGCAGGTCATCTAGTTTAATCTTTCCAAGCTGTTTCCCAAACAAAAGTAGCTTTTCCAGATTCCCACTGGCTCCAGCCAACACACTCCTTCGTGTTATCACCTGAGAGAGTCACCAGGCAGGTGCAGAAACCTTGGCACTAATCAGCAATATTACTAGGAAGTCTGACATCGTTCCAGGAACCCAGCAGTGCTCCTGTTCCCCTTTGTAATGTTGTTATTTCTGCTTTTAATTCCTTTTGGGGCTTCAACAAGAAATAAAGCAATCTTCCCTAATTACGTGCACTAGGATCTAACGAGGAAGTCTGGTGTCACCTCGTCCACACCAACCATGGTTTGGGTTGGAAGGGACCTGAAAGTCCATCTCGTTCCAACTCCCTGCCATGGACAATAACATGATACAATTAATGGCCAAGCCCCATGGACCTTTGGAAAAGACAGCCAGAAATAAAACAAACAGCTCAATTCACTCTTGTCACACCAGCTCAGTTAAAACTGCAGCATAGAGGAGCCACGTTCACCACTCTGTTTCAGAAGCTTGAGCTCATCTTCAAATCTTACCACCCATTTTCCCACATTCCCTGCAGAAATTCAGCTCACACCCTTCATGCTGGAGTCTGTCCAAGCTTCATCCATAGACCTGTGCTGGACAACTCCACGTTCCCCAGTCCACCCCCTTCACTGGCCTGCCTTCAGCAGGTCTGCTGACACTCCAACAAAATTTCATCACCTGGGAATGTCTGATGCATCCTTTAAATTGCTTCTTATTTCTTTTCCTACCTAACAAGGCTCTGTCCCTGGCATAGCAGTCACCTAATTACTAACCTTGACCTTGGGAAAAAAAAAACCAGCAGAGTGCGTTTAATAACAACCCCAGTGAGCTGAGGCAGCTTTACAATTATGTTGCATAATGTAGTCATGAGGAGAGGGTTACTAGGGAGATAATGGTAAACATCAGCCTTAATTCTGTCTGAAAAATAATTGGAGTGGTCTCCTTTTGTGGCTGGGGTAGAGGAGAAAATTGGACGGGTACATTTCCAGCTCCTGCAGATGTTAGTGGAACATGCTGAGCTCCATCACTGACCAAATTATTAGCTGGCTCTGAATGCCATGGGTATGAGTTGTCTGGCTTTCTCCCCATGCACGCAGATCTGTGGATAAGTATCATTCCAGGGAGAAAACAATATCGGTTGCAGCAAAATCGTTGTCTTTCCACGCTGTTGCTACATCTTCTCTTCACAGTGGCCCTATCGAGCTGTTTGTTGGACTATTCATCAACGCTGACACATTTTTAAACTAGAGAGCCTTTGTGACCTTGTCCGTGAGGGTTGAAGTTATCCTGGTGCAATCCTTACGCCTTCAGTGGGCTGCAGGGTGTGATCCAGGAGGGAATCTGCTGTCCCTTGTCCCGCCCCCTCGCTCTCTGCAGAGCCATCCCCTTGCTCTGGCAGGACGTGGAGGAGTCGGGTGCGTGCCAAAGGAGGAGTGATGGGATGCTGAGAGGTTTGCTGGTGGAGAATTTCACGCTGTCCCACTGCTGAGGCTCTGTATGGACCCGGTGCCACAGGAAACACGACTGGGGCCATTCTCAGGCAGAAATACACCCAGAAGAAGAACAGACCTTGTGCTCTGGAATGCACCATTCCCTGGAGCTCTCCTTTCTAGTTTCTTAGCCCCTTTAGGGACCTTTCCACTGATGCCACACAACCCAGGTTATCACCAGAGAGATGCAGCTTCTCTTCCTGGTCATCGGGAACAACAGCAAAGCCTGGACATGTTTTCCTGCATTTTCTGCCTCCACCTGAGGCCAGATGCCTCTCACCCTGCCTGTACTACAGCTCTATCCCAGACATTTTAGGCAGCGAGCTCTTCAGCCTTTATTTATATTTAGAGCAGGCATTTAATTCCACAACCACCGGGGCTGAGCGCTCTCAAATTAATTTGTGGTTTCAATTCCCCTTTGACTCAGTTGTTGAGTTTTACCTGAGCACAGTGACAGGCAGGTGTAATAACTCCTATCACAGGGGTATCAGCCAGCCTTCCATGGAGGTCCAAGGGTGGAATTATTCAGCATCTGCTGTTAATATTTAAGTGAAGGCAGTATTAGACAGCTGTCTGTGTTTTTCAGTGTGAAGTTTCTGTCAACTCTGCTGCTGCTTTGCAGTGCCTTCGGAGAAGCAGGGGCTGGTCCTGGTGGATCTTTGCTGGATCCCAGAGGATCTAGGCTGCTGCATCCCAGCAGGGAGCACATGGGAGCACTGGTGCCTACGTGGTACAAAGCAAAAGAACTTGGAGGAGCAGTGGGAAAACCCACGGAGGGCAAATCGTTTCCGGTGCTTGTGACGCTTGCATCTCCCATCTTCTATGGCTTGTGTGGGGATGGAATTAGATGATTTTGAATGTCCCTCCCAACACAAACCATTCCATGATTTTATGATTCCGGGCAATTGGGGAGCTCGAGGACACGGGCACCTTGTTTTGGCGGAGCAGCCAGGCCAGCCACTTCTGATTGCTTCTGATTCCACTCAAACAGTGTCTTCTCTGCTTTCCACCACCACAGCCAAGCTCAGCACCGCCGAGCTCTGCTGGCGGTGAGACCCCAGCCCTGCTGGGCTCAGCCCACATCCAGCACTGCCACACTGCCCCTCTCCACTGCTCAGCAGAGCCCTCTTGATGTCAAGCCACACTTGTTGGCACAAATACATCCTTTCGAGCTGCTTTCTTCTACCCAATTAAAAGGCTGTCAGCAGCATGGCCATCACTCCTCCTGCAGCTTCTGACAAGCCTGGACACTGCTATGCTGCTGCTGAAGATTAAAGGAGTCTCTCCTTTGTGTTACCCAGCAGCTGTGTGCCCGCCAGAAACTAATTCCCCTTCCCCATGGATGTGTGTGTGGAAGAGCTAATAGGCTCTGCGAGCCCGTCTCCCTGTGAAAAGGAACACGCACGCCAAAGAACTGTGTTGTCTAAGATACGTTTCTCCCCCGTTTCCCCTTTCACCAAACTGCATTTCCTGAAAATTGGAGATGTGGGAGGGGGCAGAGGTGCTTTCTAATTAGTTACAGCAGGAATTCTCAATTTTTAATGAATCATTTAGCAGTGATAGGGATGGTGTTCACTCTCTGTTCCACACATCCTCTGAAACCAAGGAATGGGTGGGTGGGTGTTGCTTTCACCTCTACTTTGCTGTTTCAGAGCTGCTCTGGGCTGGTAACAGCAGCCCCTCATGCTCCAAGGGCTCTTTGGTGCGAAATGGGTTGAATGACAATGCTGTACATTAACTTTACCACCAAACATAAAGATTACTGGGCAGTACAAAAGAAATGTTGCTTTAATCTGCTGCAGCAGAACAGAGGAGCTTGGATTTGGCAGAAGGAGTGATGGTTGGAGTGGGGGGGACCCACCAGATCTCAACAGCATTCCAGGCTGTTCCTGAGGCTGCACTTGGCCCATTAACTTCCAAATTCTGGCTGCATTACATGGTAAACCTGAGTGATGGAATACGGAGAGCTGAAACACAACTGAAATAATTGATCACCCTTAAATTCCATCAAACTCCCCAAGAATTGGAACAAGCATGCACAGAGTACTAAAAATCCATAAATCCATTGAGCATCAGATAAAGTCCACCTATTTCCACTGGTGTAAATCTGGAGTAATTCCACTGAGGCACAGGATATGTAAGGTCAGTGGAGTTGACTAGCATTAAACTGGCATCGTCGAGGATCATTTTTTAGCTATAAAGAATGAAAGATAAATGCTCTTTGAATTCATGACCCCGCTGTGAAAATGAAATACAAGATGTGGCAAGTCTTTGAAACTGATAGAAATGTCTCCGTCTCAGATCTCCCTCCGTTAATCAAAACAAGGCACTGTAATCAGCCCCCATTCTGGGTCTATCTGTGAGGAACAAAGAGAACTCAGAGAATTAAATCATTTAACACATTATTTCCTTCCTCATTTTGGTGCTGATTGAGCTTATTGCACAATTTCTGCCCCCACCTCCCTGCCCTGCAGCCGGGTTGCTCCACAGTTGCAGGGCTGCAGGGCAGGACAGTCCCCAACATTCCGGTTTACTGTAGGGATTTCTGCTTGGGGAGATTCTCCTCCAGGCTCAGAGGTTTCTCCTCTGCCTTCCTGAGGTCTGGTTTCCTATTTCCTGTACTACCTGCTGAGTAGGAAACTCCAGAGAGACCGTAATAAGGAATTTGCCTGTGCTGTTAAGCCTTCGCAGCAAAATACTGGTTGTGTCCCACAGCTAGAAGCTTCAGCACAGAATCCTGGAATTGTTTAGGCTGGAAAAACCCCCTAAGACTGTTCTCCCAGCACTACCAAGGCAACCACTAAACCATGTCCCCAGGTGCCACATTTACCTGGCTTTTACATCCCCCAGGGATGGGGAATCCAGCACTGTCCTGGGCAGCCTGTTCTGGAGCATCTGCTGGAAGAGTTTCTTGCAGCCTTCCTGGGATGAAACAAAATCCAGTGGCCTTTTCCACAGCAGAGTTGACAGAAATTACATACTTTAAGCTTATTCTAAGTTTATATTTGGGGAAAGGCTGAAATTTGATCCTTTTTAGAGATAGCACCAGACTCTTAAAAGAACATTGTCTGCAACGTCTACAGTAATCAAGAAACCTTATTTAGGTTTTTTTTAGATTTTAGATTTGGTTTATAGATTTACAGTTTCAATCTAGGAAGATTTTTATCAATATCAATTGTTCAGGGAATATTCTAAAGATATTTTGGCTATTTTACATAATAGGAAATGTAATAACTATATAGCCAGTGGCCTGGGCAGAGGAAAAACATTTTCCAGGCAGGATAACTGCCCTAATATCGCATTGACAATATGAACAATCAGATGGTTTGCAATCTCAGAAATATTGTCTGTAATTTCTGTGGCTCTTTTAGAATTAATGGCCACTCTTTTAAAAGCAATGGCCATTCTTTTAGAATTCATGGCTATTTACCCGTGGAAAAAACGTAACTTTAATCTGGAAGGTGGGATTGGCTTTGCTTTCTCAGGGAAGTGTCCACTGAGATCCTACAGGTCCATTGCACACTATTGCTTTTCTGTGACTCATTTGAAGTTTTTATGAGGCTTTGTCTACCAACTGATTTTTCTTCCCCTATTTTTAACCCTTGTGTTTTTGACAATTCTCTGAAACGCTGAGCGTGGATTTCTGACTAGACAAGAATTACCCTTCTCTGGAAAACTTGGAGGGTTGGACTCGATGATCCTAAAGGTCTTTTCCAAGCTAAATGATTCTGAAGGCACCCACTGGACTCTTATAATTATCCCTATTTCAAATAGATTTCCTGCTAACTGTGCCTACAGGAAATAAATGCCCACTAAATACACATCGGCTCTTAACTAAAGCACTTTGCATTCCAGGGCTAATAACGAGTGATGATTTTCAATTGACAACTTGCTTCCTCCCCGGTGCCGTTTCGGGAAAGTGTCAAGGAGAAAACTGCCAGGGGAGGGAAATAATAATAAAAAATGGGTGCTGGGCCGGCTGGGTTTCCTGCAGAGCCGCCTGTGCACAGATGGTTCCTGCGATAGCTCCTCCCGGGCCTCGTCCCGCCTCACACACATCAGCTCTGAGGGTTTGGCGGCTGAGCCTGGGCTTGGGTCGTTTGGGCTCCTTGGACATGGGTCAGAGATGGGGTGAAATGTTTGCCTCTGGGTTTTGTCTGATTCTCACAGCAATTTAAACCTCACTGCTCCCTTTGTTTCCACGGAAGGGATACTGTGGGCGTGGAGCAAGTGAGGGCTTTGTCCCGGAGCTGTGTGAGCACAGGTGGGACATGAAATGTGTGACTGTACAAGGGAGCTGCTGAGGGACTTTGGACGAGGGCCTGGAGTGACAGGACGATGGGCAGTGGCTTCCCACTGGCAGAGGGCAAGGTTAGATGGGATATTAGGGAGAAATTCTTCCCTGTGAGGGAGGTGAGGCCCTGGCACAGGTTGCCCAGAGAAGCTGTGGCTGCCCCATCCCTGGAAGTGTTCAAGGCCATCCTGGATAGAGCTCTGAGCAACCTGGTCTGTGGAAGGTGTCCCAGCCCACGGCAGGGAGTGGGACTACGTGACCTCTAAAGGTCCCTTCCAACCCAAATCATTCCATGAATGTACATCCTAGGAGAACGTCATCCCGGGCAGCACAGAAGGATATAGAGAATTTAACCCACAGTGCAAATCACAAAGGAATTATTTCAGCAGGGATGACCACCCCAGACAACAGAAACAGAGAAGAACTCAATGTAAAGAGGCAGCTTGAGAACATCTTCATTTATGGTGCACAGGTGAGGCAAGACCAAGTCTACAGGTCCCTCCAGTGACTTTTTAGCCCAGAGCAGAGGCACAAGCTCCCCTCCCAACCAGCAAGTTCAAGCTGTCAGTGTGTTCTGCAAATGACACCAAGTGCATGGGCTCAGTCAGAAACAAAAATTCTGGATTCTTAGATTGCTTCATAAGTAAGTCCACATCTTGAAGCTTTTCTTTTTTAAAGGATCCATTGGCTCAAATATGCAGAGCAATGCTGGAGATAAAGGAGAGTGCCTGACAACTTCCCCCCAAAACCAACAGCAGCAGTCAGCTCATCTTGAGGGGATCTTCATTGAATCATTGAATGCTTCGGGTTGGAAAGGACCTTAAAGCTCCTCTTGTCTCAACCCCCTGCCATGGGCAGGGACACCTTGCACTAGACCAGGTTGCTCAGGCTGCTCATGAACATATGAGGGGACCACTATTTACCAACACTATTTCAGCCTTAAGGAGCTTTGGGGGTTATCAAATTACTTTCTAGCACAGTGTGGGCAAAATTCAGTGTCTAGGTTGGAAAAGTTTAATGTTGCTCTCAGTTACACCCTTGGTAAGAGAGTAGGAGAGAATAGAATTAATCTTGACATCCCTCCTGCAAGTGCATACGTTTCGTTAACATTATGACAAATGTGGTGCTGTGTAATGAAAATATTTAAAAGTTTGAAAATTAGTCCAAAACCCATTAAATCCAGCTTGATTTTCATGGGGTAAAGAAAGCCTCAGTCCTGCTGGGTACAGCTCCAGCAAGGAAGACTTCATTCTTTAGGACAGCCTGATTTGTCTTCATTCCCAAGCTTTATTTTGCTTGAGCAGGAACGATTGTATGAGTGATTGACAGATGGAGAGACAGACACACGTCGATCAGGGGCAACCTCTCCCAGTTTGCCTCGGCCAACGTTTGCCTGAAGCCTGTCACCTCTTGCCCGTACTGCCTCACGTCTCACCCAACTCACCAAAAATCGGGGGAGCCCGAATTTTTAGCAGAAATCACTAAGCTTGTAATTAATCTCAACAATCAGTTTTTCACCTCCTTTCCCTGAAATTCTAGCTTTCTAACAAGCTGCCCATTTCCCTTTAACTGCACAGCAAAACCCATCACCTCCAATACCCACACTGGACTCTTTTATCACCACAATATTTATTGCTAACTGACCCATGGAACCTATTCAGCATATAACCCTCTTTCTTTTTCTTTTTGACCACAATCCATTTCCCCTGTGTGCGTGTTTCCCTGTATCTCATCCCATCCCATTAGCTCTCTGTGCTGAATAGCCTGTTCCAGGACATCAAACTTTAATTTAAACAGAAGATGATCAATAAGCTTAGCAAATTGCCTATGGCAACATCAGCAGTTTGAGTCAAAGGGGTTTATAGGTAATTTAAAGGGCGTCCTCATTCACCCCCACGATGGGGGATGTACCTATTGCTTGCTTTGCCAAGGGCAGCCCGGTGGGCTGAACAGGAGGAAGAAGAGCTTTTCCTCCACAGATGAGACGGGAGAAGGTACACAAAGCGTTCATCCTGGGGGGTTTGGAAGGTGTGTTTTCAAACCACAAAAGACAGGGAGGGAAAAAACTGCCCAACTCACAAGACTCGTGTAAGAAATCCCCAGCAACAAATCAGAGCTCAGAATCAGTATCAGCTCCCAAGGAACAGAGATGTAAAAGGAAAATACACACACCCCTCAGTCCAACCCTATTCTGGCTTGTGACCACCATATTTTCACGTAAGGGAAGAGAGACCATAATTTAATCTGTTTCTAAAATCTCACCAATTTGATTTTCAAACATCCCAGGTAAATAGATGTTTACGTTGGAGAGTTTGGATAGGAAAAACTATATCTGTAGCCACAGTTTGGGGGGATGTTTTGTTTGCACCAAATTCCACGGTCACTGACCTGGATGATGGTAATTTGAAGCTGCAAATACATTTGTTTTGAACTTTCCTTGAGGACACAAGGAATGGTTTGAATGAAAATGAAAAGAAGACGAACTGGTGAGTTGGACTGGCAGCTCAGTAAAGCCAACAGCTGCCCAGCACATGGAACCACAGAATAACAGACTTGTTTGGGCTGGAAGGAACCTTAAAGACCATCTTGTTCCATCCTCTGCTATGAGCAGGGACACCTTCCACTAGAGCAGGACGGTCAGAACTCCATCCAGCCTGTCCTTGAACTCTTCCAGGGATGGGGCAGCCACAGCTTCTCTGGGCAACCTGTGCCAGGGCCTCACCACTCCCACAGGGAAGAATTTCTTCCTATTATCCAATCTGAACCCACCCTCTGCCAGTTTAAAACCATTCCCGTCGCTCCATGACCTTGTAAAAAGACATGATCTTCAGGATTCATGAAATGACCGTCAGGGGGAATTCTTTGGGCAGTCAGAAATCTCTCCGGCCTGTTTCAGCCACACACAAACATTGTGCCCTGTTATTTTGGAGCCGACAAGGCCCTTGCAAGAGGGGACGTGTGGCTCTGGAGGCACTCAGCTCCTCTGTGGCTCGGAAGTTACACAATGGATGTTGAAATGCTGGCTTGTTGAAAAGTTGTCATTCGAGTAATGGATGCTTTATTTCCTGTTTTTGCTGAAAGCTAAAGAGAAACATAATTAGCAAGCGAGAAAGCAACCTTGGCAGCCAAACAAAAAAAGCACATTTTGGGCGCCCGAGCCAATTAAAATTGTTTATGTAGCTCATGAACAATATTTTTCTCCAAATCATTATAACTGAGGGAATTCAGCATAACACAGCCAGGCTTGGTGCTCCCAGAGCTGCTCCTGTGCCAAGCTGTGGCAGCTTCCTAGGATGGACTGAGGGCACAATGGGATGCCCAGGATACTTGTAGGGATGAAAAAGAAAAGGCTTGTGACTGGAAGGGGAAGGCTCATCTCCCATTTGCTTTAGTGTTTGGGTTAATCCTGAGCACAGGAGAACTTTAATTTGCCTTCGTGATTGGAATATCTATTAATTATAAATGAAAAATCTCTTTTTTCAGCCTGTTTTATGGCACAGAAGTTCTGATCCTCTGCCTTTTGTTCTCTAAAATGAGAGTTTAAGCAACCCCCATTATTCTTTTCAGTACTTGAATCCATACCCTGCTTGATTCTCACATGGATGCCCAGAGATTGTTGATGATACAAGGTCTGCCTTTTCTTCTTCTTCTATAAGAAAATAATCCTTCAGGAAGACAAAAACAATGGGTGGAAAAATATTCCTGCTCCTTAGGATGATCCTCACCTGCTCCTCTTGTAACAAACCATCGAATTCTCAGCTTTCCTTCCTGGATGTGGAGTCATTTTATGCCAAATATGTCAGCATATTATTATGAATTGTCCTGTTTAAATGTTTTGCTTGTTTCTGAAGCAAAATTAAGTCTGATCACGAAAATCATCTCCACCCTTTGGTAAAAATTGGACATGTCCCGAAATAAAGAGAAGTGAATGGACCAACACAGGCAAAAGACAATTTCTCTACCACATAGCCCATTGCCAAACAATAAAGATTAAGTGCATATACACACACCAAACAAATGTTTGTGTCTAGACATGCCCAAACATGTATTTTTCTGTAAATTTGTTTTGCTTTCTGCCTGTTTCAGGCTGTGTTTGGGGTGTGTGTTTATGTTACGGAGCATCGCCTGTTTTGTTTCGAGACCTTCAGAAAGAAGAACAAATTGGGTGTGACGTGCCCTGGGAGTGTTCTCAAAACAAAGCACTGGGTGGGTGTTCAGGCTGTTTTGACTCGCCCTTGGTACGAAGTCGAGGGCACAAACGGAGTGAGTGGACTGGAAGTCCACTGTGGTCGAAGTGGTCGAAGCTGCTGGAAGCAGAAATCCTGAGTTCAGGCTCTGATCCCGACTGGACCGAGGTGATAAAAAAGCACCTTGTTGTTTACAGTGGAATAGTGGCAGGGGGTTGTGTGGAAGCAGTTCTTGTGCTCAAATGCAGGTCTCGGCATTTATTGAGCATGCACAGCTTGTGTGTGACTGCTCACAGATCTGTAATCATACAATGGTTTGGGTGGGAAGGCACCTTAAAGCTCATCGAGTCCAACCCTCCTGCAAGAAGCAGGGACACCTTCAACCAGACCAGGTTGCTCAGAGCCCTGTCCAACCCGGCCTCGGACACTTCCAGGGATGGGGCAGCCACAGCTTCTCTGGGCGACCTGTGCCAGGGCCTCACCACCCCCCAGGGAAAAAATACATAAATACACAAACCTGGGTGAAGGGAGGGATTAACCACAGTCTTCCAGGATGGACCAGTGGGCACTGAATGACCAGAACCACCGAAGGCAAGGTGGTCATGGCGGGAATCACCGACAGGCACAATTGCACTTTTACAGACGCACCAGCAGGGGATGGAGAGGGTGAAAATAAGCACTGTTGGTTAGTAAGAGTGGTGAGTATAAAATCAGTGATGAAACATGGTGTTGCACTGTCTGACCGGACCAAAGAAGATTTCTCTGAAATGTGTTAGCCCTGAGTGGATGTAGCCAATTAGTCATTTTCCTTGATAAATGCCTCTCACTGAAATAGTCTGTGATGGGGTAGAGAAAGGAGTGGCCTGGTGAGGCCACGATAGCCTGCAAACCACTTTGAATGAAACAATTGCTCGTCTAAAAGGTAACAATTTGGCCAAATCGTTGCTATTGTGAGGTTGTGGGTTTCGTGTTGCTGTCATTGTGGCATTAATACACTGAGAAATTCAGATAGTTTATCAGCATCCATTAAGGAAAGGCAGGAAATTAGGACAAAAGCCTGTTGTTTATTCAAGGTTGTGTTTTATTTATCCTCTGGCTTTTAAAAGCCTCTTATTTTATGTGCCTTCTGGGCACAGGGGCTTTAGTTTAAAAACATCACCGCTAAAACAAACAACCGAACTGACAAAAGTCCTTTCGGGGAGAGCAGCTGAGATGTAAAAGCAGCTCAGTACTCTCAGCACCCCTTGAGGTAAAAACCTTCTGCTAAGGTCTGCAGGCCCACGACCCCCGGATCAGAGCAAACGGGGGAATCGTGACTCCAGGCAAAGCAGATGTTCCTGCTTTGGCTCTTTAGACTTTGTATCTGCGAACTCTGGGCAGCCCAGCCTTCTGCCAGGGAGGCTGGGAGGTTGTGTGGGGGATGTGAACACATCCCTCTGCGTACAGACACCGAGCTCATCCGGGGCTCAATTAACCAGCGAGCACTTCCATGCAGAATAGAGGGGGGAAAACAGACCGGAAAAGCAGAGATCGAAGGACAAACATTTGTATTTCTGTGGACACACGATAAGCATAAAACGTTGGGAGCTTTCTCCCTGACGTTATCTGATGTTCCAGCCTCTTCTCTGACAGCTCAAAGCTCATGTACTTTCCTTTTTCTTATCCATGGTTAAACTCACCAAACAGCAAAACATTGGAACGTTCTGAAGTGGTCTATTGGCAAAACTTTTTGTTTTCTGTTTTATTCTTCTATTTCCGGATCCATCAGGGGTTGTCAGAAGGCCTGTGCTGAGGGCAGACTCAGCTGAGTAGAAAGAGCTGTTAAAATTCTCCTTCAGGAGAATTTGTTTTCACAAATTTTACAGATTCCACAGCTCCTCCTTCACCACCACCTGACATCCCCAGACCCACCTGACCTGGGTGGGACGTAGAAGTCCCCACCTGTGTTCCAGAAATATGGGAAACCCTTTCTGACCAGCCTTCCCTTGACTCCATTCCCTGCTCCCTGGCCGTCTCTTCCAGTTGGATTCTGTGTATTAACCAAATTCAGTGTTTCTGTTTCCTTTTGTAGAACATGCTGAGCTCAGGCTGGGTCTTGCTACATAATGCAGATGTAAGTACTCTGCTCGTAGTGTGGACTCTGAAGTGGGCGAGTCTGTTCATGGATGGATGGATGGATGGATGGATGGATGGATGGATGGATGGATGGATGGATGGATGGAGGTCGATCTAACAGTCAAATGATATTGATGAACCTCCTGATGGATGAAATTAAGTTTTCTTACCACTCAGACAGGGCTAAGAGGCCATTATGTCACCTGGTTGTGTAAGCGAACCAGCTTCACACCCATCACTGCTCCTGGGATTATTCACACACATTGGGACACACTTTAGGAAGAACTTCCAGGGGAGGAAACCTGAAAGGGAATAAACAGACAGAGTTCAAGGAGCATTTGGATAATGCTCTTAGGCACATGGCAAGACTCTTGGGGATGGTTCTGTGCAGGGCCAGGAGTTGGACTCAATGATCCTTGTGGGTCCCTTCACACTCAGCATGTTCTGTGATTTGGAAATGAGTCACCCGAGGATCTTCATCATTTTTCTGCACTAAGGCATTTCTTCCCCCTGACGAAGTTGCCCAGTGAGGGTGGTTTTCCCAGTGCAAACTGGTGGAGCCCTCAGGGAAAGGATGGCATCAGTTTCCCAAACTGGTGGAAGGACCCTGCACTGTATCCTTGAGGACTTTTTATGTTCTGTTGAGGAAACACAGCAATGTTTGGAGAAGCCAGACAGGGAGTCAAAGAGGAACCAGGGCTCTTTTAAAACACTTTGGCTACAAACAAATGCCTTAAAATGTTTTTTTTTTCTGCACTCAGCGTGGAGGGAGCAGCAGCCAATTGTGTTATAGCTCTGCTGATTACTTATGATTCCCTTCCTGTGAGGACAGGCCCTGATGTGTTGTTTTTTGATAACACTGGCTCCTTTAGAGCAATAATGCTGGTACAGTTTCCTGCCTAATCGGAGAGCAATTACTGTACCTCAAAAGGGAAAACGTGGAGAGGAACCCGGTTTTAGCTCAGAAGTGATAACAGGGACATTTTCCTGCTAAGCTTGAGCTCATTCAAGCATCTCCCATGGCAGTACATGACAAAAATCAAAGAGAAAGGAGAGGCTGGGTGTTGTTCTCGTCTGCCAAGCTCCTGTATGGTCAGATCCCCTGGTGCTTGTGTGGTTTGGAAGCTGGGATCGCGTTGGTGCCCATCAGTTGTGAGAGGACGTGGAATATTTCCCCTCTAGGTCGTTAATGTGAATTTGCTCCAGTTTAGGAGTGAACATTTTTACTGTTACTGATGTCTGACCTGTGTTGATGGACCTGGTGGCCTTGACCAGCTCGTGGTGGCAGGTGACCACATCCAGAAGCAGAAGGCTGCACTTCAGTGGTTTGCAGAAGTGCTGCTGCCTTTTATCTTGACAAACCCGTCACTGTTTTCAAGTTAACTTGCCAAACCTCTGTGGCAACAAAAATCAAAGATTAAAGGGGTGACAGGTTATTCCAGCCGAAGGGTGTAGCCAAAGGCAGCGTTACCCTGGAGTTTTGAAAAGGGGCTGGCAAGCAAAACATTTTTTTGGGAAAAGAAAAGTAGTTTCTGCTTGGACTGCTGGACTATTTCTGGTGATACAGGGCTTTCTTTAGGACTCATGCACTCAGGCATTTCCACCTAAGGCTGAGGCGTGTTCTTTGGACCCCCTTGCTGGAGAAGTCCCTGGCTACAAAGGGTGTGTGTCTGGGGTGAGAGAAGCACTATCTCACTGAAGTCAAGCAGGGAGAGGAAATGACTCAGTCATCAAAAGGCCCTCCTTCCTCAGGGAACTGTCCTTAATCAGTGTTATCCCGTTACAATAATACCATTTCAGAAGGACTGGGAACCAGAGCACTTGCGTAGCCATGTAAATGCTTCCTGTATTTGCCAAACAAAACAGCCTTCAGCAATTAATAGAATTTAGCTATTAGTCCTGCTATGATAAAACAACAACAGTGGCTCTTCGTCCTGCAAAACCCTTGGTGCCGTCCTTCTCCCAGGAAAAGTCCTTTTCTTTCGGGTCTGCATTACCTGCTGCTCCAGGAAAGAATAAATAAGAATAATGTTGCCTTTTGCTTGGCTGAAAGTGTCATAGCTATGAAGATTGTCCTCATTACCCTTGCAAGAGCTGCTGCAAAGCTTCCTCCTGGGATGCCCTGATTAGTCATTGCTTTAGTATTAAGCTGGGATACTTTGTGCAGCTTGCCAGGGATCCTGGACAATCTCTACCTTTTGGTGCTTGATAATAGGCAGCTCCCAAAATTGGCAGCGGGAGCGACGGGATAAAGTGGTGGGTCCTTCGGAGCCTGGGGACCAGGAGCGTTGCAGAGACTCAGCTCTCCCTAATTAACTCTGATTAGACACAGCCACAGATGGGCAGCAGCTCAGCAACAACTGGATCATTTGTTCTCCTTTGATTTGACAGGAGAGCAGCTCATTGCGTGACAAGAAAAGGCCACTTGTAACCTGCTCTGCCCTCACCACTTCCCTTCAGCACCGGCCATCAGTCACTGCCAGGGCTGAGCAGGGGCTGCAGGTCGACTTCCACAGAATCCCAGAATGGATTGGGTTGGAAGGATCCTTAAAGATCATCTTGTTCCAACCTCCTGCCATGGGCCCACTAGCCCAGGTTGCTCCAAGCCCTGTCCAAACTGACCTTGAACACTTCCAGGCATGGGGCAGCCACAGCTTCTCTGGGCAGCCTGTGCCAGGGCCTCACCACCCTCACAGGGAAGAATTTCTTCACAATATCTAATCTAAGCCCCCCCTCTGTCAGTGTGAAGCCATTCCCCCTTGTCCTGTCACTCCAGGCCCTTGCCCAAAGTCCCTCAGCGGC
This sequence comes from Oxyruncus cristatus, assembly GCA_013399855.1. Taxonomy (NCBI): domain Eukaryota; kingdom Metazoa; phylum Chordata; class Aves; order Passeriformes; family Cotingidae; genus Oxyruncus; species Oxyruncus cristatus. The sequence continues at coordinate 436,651 of VXAY01003083.1, read as the reverse complement.
TCTGAAACACGCACTGGACAGAAAACATTCTTGCATAAGTTAATTTTGACATAAATTTATCAGTCAGCAAGTTATTTGCAAAAAAAAAACAAAAACCACCATTCTGGAGGCAGTGTTACCCAGGATGACTTCACCAGGGTGGGTTTTCCTCCTGGGAATAAATTGGCTGATAGCCAAAGACTCAGTGTGGGCATTTCAGTGTGCTTTGGGAACACTGGCTTTGAAGCCTTTGCAGATGAACAAGGATTGGAATAGGGACAGAAGAGCGGAAGGGAACACTTTGCTTTCTTTGGAAAGAGGGGCTACAAACTTCTAACATCTTCCTCTGCTGGTTTCTGGTTACTGAGAATGATAAAAATGCAAAATTATACACTGGGTCCTCTCACTGCAAGAGGTGAAACTAAAGGCCTAAATTTATGGCTGATGCAATTTCACTGAAGGCAGTGAATTTACACTACAGAGTCTGACCCTGTGTTTGGACCTTTTTATACACTATGAACCTGAATGATGTTGATGATACAGTGACAGCTCTGCTGTTGTGTTTCAACCCCAAAATTTCCCAAAACTCTCTGCTGTACAAGTGGGGCAATAGTAAGCTGCAGTCTGGATATTGGATTTGCAAGAATAGCATCACTGAGTTTGTCAGAAAAAGGCTTTCCTTCGAGTATTTTAAATACAAAATGGGAGCTGAGCAAAAAAAACCACCCCAGGGCTGTATTCAGACTGCAAAATTCAAAAAGAGAGAGCGATGGTACCAACCTACCCCATGCTTAATTAAAAGAAGTCACAAAAATAAACCATTTTCTTAGACCACTGTCTGCCAGTGAGGGTGCAGAGCTCCTGCCGAGCCATCCCCCTTTACCTGAACTTCTGGGCATAACTTGGCAGAAGCAGAGGTTAAAATTCTCCTCTGGCTGGGTGGAAAACAGCAACAGGTTTTTTGGGAGCGTTTGGGGCTCTGTTCAAATCACTGAAATCAAAGGGTTCTTTCCACTTGCTTTGGATGAAAAAATGAACTGCTGGGGGGGGGGACGGATCATCTTCGAAGGACTCAGGAGATGTTAATTCAGCTCTTGGCTGTGCCAGGGGTTCCCAGGGTGTTCTTGGGAAGACTGCCCTGTCTGCCTCTGGAAGTTTTCCATTTGCATAGTCAAATGATCCTGCTTCCTTCCTACCACCTTCTGCCTGCCTTGTCCTTGGAAACTGTTCATGTAGGATCCATCCCGGGCTTGTGTTTGTGCAGCATCTATTGCACTGCGGGCCCAGCTGAGGTGGAATCACAAAGAAGGACACAGGAGTGAATGGAATAAGTGATTTCGTGGGAGGAACATTGATCATGAAATATTATTTATAAAATGACTATTTTGACTAGAAAAACACGAGAATATTTTGTACTGCACTAATACTCTCAACTTTTAATCTTAAACTATTTTGGGCTAACTTTCTGTGCTGGACTTAATAAATAACAGACAAATCTAACTAAAAGATTTGGTTAAAAGTTAGGAAGAAATTATTTACCTGTGAGGGTGGTGAGGCCCTGGCACAGGTTGCCCAGAGAAGCTGTGGCTGCCCCATCCCTGGAAGAGTCCAAGGTCAGGCTGGATAGAGCCCCTACCATCCTGGGATAGTGGAAGGTGTCCCTGCCCATGGCAGGGACATGGAATTGGAGGACCTTTAAGGTGCCTTCCAACCCAAACCAGTCTATGAATCTGTTCAGCCAGAAACCTTTGTGACACATCACTCATTTCTAGCCTGGATTTCTATGTTATCCAAAGGATCTAAATCCTTCAAACAGTTTTTTGAGAGATGACTCAGTAATTAGCAACAGCAGTACCAGCAAGCCTGGGAGGTTGATCCTAAAAGCAGGCACATTTTAATTGAATAGTGACTTTTTGGGAGAGCGATTTTGAACAGATTTTCCTTCTTCATTAGAGTATCAGAAATAACATCCTTATTTCTGCATTTCTCACCACTCCCCTCTGTGCAGTTTCACCAGCTTAATTGGGGTAGGAGCCCTTTTTCCCCTCTGGATTTGCTACCCATGCATCCCATAGATACACTGTGGTCCATAATAAATCATGAGCAACAGGGATCCAAAAAGTGTGCTTAATGCCTACAGTCACCCAAGGCAGATTTGCAAATTAAACCTTTGTTTATTATGGCAACTGCTCAGGAAAATCTTCTTTCAAGACAATAACGTTAACTCAGAAAGAGCTGGGGCACAATAATTCAAAAATCTTTGGCAATAAAAAGGGGAAAAAAATAGTTGGATAAAAGATATAAGCCCAGGTGGGTAACCATTGCACCTAGAATGATACAAAGCCAGTCTTTCCTGGGAGCAAAATGATACTTGGCAAGACAGCAACAGAGGAAAAATATAACATTTTTCTAGCTTTATTGGCAAAGATTACAAAGGGTCAGATCCATCATGCCTTTGTTAGACCAAGTCCATAGAGACTTTCCTTGACACGACCAGATCTATCAAAAGAGGAAGAAAACCCAGTTAGCAGCCAGCAGTTAGGGATTCTTGTCAGACTCCCCAGATTACTTGGAAAATATCTTTTCTTCAGTTCTAGACTTGTCCCCGGCTATTAAACATCTGCTCAGTTGTAGAAATACTTGGAAGATTACTGGGAGGTAAAACTGAAAAGAAAATAAAAGGTTTTCTAGTGCAGGGTGATCCTAGTAAAACAGATCCCCTTCCCATGGTCTGTGAGACTGCAGGGAAGAGTCTTGGGTGAAATTTTTCACCTGGACCATGTTTCAACTCCTCCCTTGTTCCCTGGATTTCTTCATATCAATGATTCGATGATAAATCACCACAGCAGAGGCTTCAGCTCTCAGGTGTACAGCTATTACACCAGCCTGCCATAAAAACCAGTTGCTGGTCTAAAACATCTGCAGACAAAAGCTTAGTCCTAAAAATTCTCTTTAACGTGCAAAAATGTGGGTGGAACTCAACAGGGCTGCACAAAATCTCTTGGATAATTGTGTGCCTAAATGGCTGCAATCAGGAGCACACGTGGTATTGAAACCAATAAGCAGAGCATCGGTTTCTCGGATCAAAACTGGTATTTAAGAGACTTCCCATGGAGGAGTATTTAAGAAAGGTAAAACACATGCAACCGAAATAAAATCAGCCACCCAGTAGAAGGGCAGTGACAGCTACATGGAGTGAGAAATACCCAGAGAGAAGGGAAAAACCTGTGACCCACCTGTGAGTGGGAGTAAAAGGTTATGGGAAGAGAAGGGGCTGATGGGGATGGATTAACACGGGGGCTGAGCCCTGTCACTGGGAATATGGGAATATGGCTGCTTGCCCATCCAAACTGGCTCCCCTGGAAGGCTGCGGGTACCTGGGAGAGTGGGAGCTGCTTGTTCTTCCCACTGCATCCCAGCTGTGGGAAGCTGAGCTTTGTGTATGTTATTCCTTGGAGAGTAAACCCTTCGAAGACGGATGGTGGGAGGATTAAAAGGTATTTGTGGCTCATCTCTGACTGATGAAGGAAACTGCTGGAAGGAAACCTGCTCTCCTGAAAATGCACTGACAGAAATCCCTAAAAATATGCAATTCTGCCGGCCCCAATCCACCACCCCCACCGAGGCCATCCCTTTCTGCCTGCACAGGGCAGGAGGTTCCCAAAAGTGCTGCAGAATCGTCCCCTGGGCGGACACTCCCTATGTCCCTGAAGGAGCTGATAAAGTCACTTAACGACAGAGCTGGAAACACAAGGTACAAACAGAGGCAGTGAAGCCCAGGCAGATGTTGCCGAGAGCTTCTCTGCAGCCTAGTGATAATGGGGAGAGGGCTATCCCTCCTCCCAGATGTCCCCTCCAAAGAGCAGGAGGAAAGGGAAAAGCTGTGTGGTCAGGGGCGAGACCACCACCTCTCACTCACCCTTATCTGCCTCCCCAGAGCCACAAACACTTCTCTCACAAGGGTGTGTAAAACACTCTTCAAAGTGATAGCAACGGAACCAACCGAGAAATGGCCTCGAAAAAGAATTAAAACAAAAACTTCAGCCGGGGTGTGTGTGTGTGTGTGTGTGTTATTTCCTGCTTTCTTTCTTTTCCCCCTCTAAACCCGTTTTTGGGTGCGCACCCCCCTGCACCCCCTTCCTTTAAATATCATGGTCACATACATGCTTCACGTCGGCAGTGGGAAAGGGGAGTGTGCAGAACGTACTGAGCCCTGGGAAACCCAAATCCTTGCGCAGCAAGGGCCGACCGTGTGTTCCCGTCCGGGCAGGGGGAGCCGCGGGGACTCAGAGGTTCACTGAAGGCACACAGGGATATAATCAATTAGGGGTTCGCAGGGAAATTACTCATTAGGGGCTCACAGGAGGGAAGGGGTTCTCGGAGCTCTCAAAAGGAAAATACGGACAGGGCAAAAGAGGGAGGGAGGGAAGGGGGAAACAAAAACGAAAGGAGGCAGAGGGAGGGGAAAGAACGGAGAGAAAAGTTAAGGAATGAGATGCTATGTCTAATTTAAGTAAAAAAGGGAGCTGGAACACAATGAAGCCACGTGGTTTACTGTGACAGGAGTAATTGAGCGCATCTGCTTTTGTAATCAACCCTGTTTACAGGAACAATACACAGAAGGACTCTAAACCTCCAGTTTTAAATATCTAATAGATATTTAGATATATTTTATATATCTAGATATAGATATATAATAGATTTTTTTTTATTAGATATAATAAAAAATCAGTGCTCATTTTTTCGCCTGTAACAGGGATATGGATAATAATGAACAAGAGGAGAAGTCCCAGTAGGTCCAATCTGCCCTCTCCAGAGTAAAGAAGTACAGTGACACTTCATGATATTGAAATAAAAAACCTTTTTTTTTTTTAAGGCCAAAGCTTTGTTGTGTTTTTTTTNAATGTTCATTGATTTTGGTTTTTTTTTTTTTTTTTACCCAACGAACAGTTCACCTATGAACTTGTTGTTGTGATATTTAAAACCTGGTATCTGCGAAGATTGCAGGCTGGAGCTGACTTGTACAAATAATGAATGCAGGCATAAAAAAGGCCTATTTTTTAGCTATTTGACTGTTAACAGACAGGCCTGAAAGGAAAGCATCCTAGTGTTGGGATTTTGATTCCACAGTTGCCCCCTTAAATGGTTGAGTACTGTTTCCACATAGAATGGACTTCAGGGAATGGGGCCACAGGGATGAAATCTGAAATGCTGGCACATCATGGTTTAAAAGGGAATGGGGTGACAGGACAAGGGGGAATGGCTTCCCACTGCCAGAGGGCAGGATTAGATGGGATATTGGGAAGAAATTCTCCCCTGTGAGCGTGGTCAGGCTCTGGTGCAGGTTACCCAGAGAAGTTGTAGATGCCCCATGCCTGGAAGTGCTCAAGGCCAGGTTGGAGCAACCTGGCCTAGTGGAAGCTGTCCTTGCCCGTGGATGAACTTTTAGATCCCTTCTAACCCAAACCGTCCCTTGATTCCACGGTCCTGTAGGTTGTATATTAAACATGAAGGATCAATCCCAGGGTTTGAACATCCTGGTGTACGAAAGATTCCACGACACTCTGCAAGAACAGACTTGTCAGGTTGGAAGGCAGTGCCAGGTCGGTGTTTAACTGAGATCACAAGAACAGTGAATCAGTTAAAAATGGGAAAGGTTGCAGAACGTGTACCAAAATAACAGCAGTTGTGGGAGGGAGAGACTACCAGGTGACTTGCTGAAGGCAATCCTTGCCTCCATCCTGGCAAAAGGTGATAAAAATAATTATGGAGGTGCAAGTTTATTGTCAGTACAAAGCAAAACTCTGCCAAAATAGGAGCCAACAGATCAAAGCTGGGTTTAGAGGGAGCAGTGAGAGAAAAGCAGTGTGGCCTCAGATCAGGATGAGGTTGCATTGATCAGATATACAGATTTTTACAGCTGACGGGGAGAAAAATACAAGGAAAAACGGGTTTTAAAAGTGCTTGTTATTTTCCCTGGTGTTACAAAGGCATTTTATTTGGAAGGAGCCTTTACAGAATGCAGCAAAAACGATACAACACCTACACGTTGGTAGGACAAATGTTGGGAGCTCCTGCAGTGCTGTAGGGATTGGGAAAAATTAAGCAACTGGTTCAAACCAAGGCTGGTATGAAACAAAGGACTAGGAATGTGCCAGAGCTTTCATTGTGCACTTCCAATGGACATCAGGGTGGTAAATGGGTGGAAACACAGCGTCAGTGGAAGATCTAAATTTCACATTATGCAAATGACATTGCATAATTGTCAGATAAATGAGGTAAAGTTGATTCTCTTTGTTAATTGGCAACATTGCTGCAGTCATCTTGAGGTTTGAAATCCTCGGGGAAGAAAAAATGTTTCTGACTTGGAAAGAACAGGGATTTTTGTGTAAATATGTCTGGGGAGTTTAATTGGTGCTAAGGAAAGGGAGGAAAAAGTAAAAAGATGTGCTCAGCCAAAAGCTTAAAACATGATACGTGTTGAAAAAGAGCACCTACACTCTATAGGTTGCTATTGATTATATCTTATATACATGTATATTTTGAATTAGATAATAGTGGCTGTATTAAAGAAGTGTCACCTGACCACTGCTGATGTAGGAATTCCTCCAAAGGCAGCAGGAATCAGGCAGCACAGGGATGGCAGAGAAATCAGGCGCAGGAAAAGATGCCAAATCATGGTTTGGGATTGGCTGTGGTGGAAAAACATGACAATGAGGAGGGACGAGGGTGAGAGAACACCAAAGACATTCCCACACCCACATGGCTCAGGGCTGAACTGCCCCCCAGCCCCATGGATGGACCTTCCTGCTGGGAATGGGACTGGAATGGATTTGCCAAAGGCATAAGCTCTAGAAAAGGGTGTTACACAACTCCTGAGTCTGCAAAAAAAAAGAAAAAAGAAAAGAAAAGAGCCAGGAAAGAAGACGTATTAAAGTCTCTGCCTTGGCCAAACTCCAACTCAATTAATTACAATCCGCCTTTTAAAATTCCCCCTGAAGTTTCAGTTGGATAATAAATCCTTCCATGCGTGTCCTGCGAGGCTGGAAGAGGCCGAGCCCACCGCTGAGCCACCGGAGAGGATGTCACGGGTTCTGCACGGAATGCTGGTGTCAGCTCAGGTCTGGGAAGGCCCTGGGACCCTTGGAAATGAGAAGCACTCGGCAGAGCGAGGGTGATGAAACCGTGGAGAAACAGCAGAAGTCAGTTTGCTATAAATCTTCCTGCTGTGCAGGTTTTTGGGTTTGTGGTTTTTTTTTTTTTTTTAGATAAATGTGCTCGAAAAAACCTCACTTCTGCCTTCTAGTGGGCAAAAGGCAGGAGAGCATTGCATGAGAGAGAGCTGCTGAAAGGAAAATTTGCTTTGGATTCCTCAACAGCGTTATTAGCGAGCCCTGGAGACCAGACACAAGCAGAAATCTTGTCATCTTTACTCATAACAGTGACTGTTGCATGATTCCATTGATTGTAAGGGTACAAAGCCCAACTCCTCTCCTTTGGTATGGACCCAACCCTGCAGGGAACACCAAGGGTATTGAAATGTTCCATACTGGGCTGATTTTGATTAGAACAGCTCCTGCTGCACCCACTTCTGATATGGCAAAAAAAGGTGAAGGCAAGAAGGTTGTTTTTTTTTTCCTTGAGAACATAAAACACCTGAAGACCATCCAATATGTTCCTACAAGGAGGAATAAATCCCAAGGGAATGTGCAGGCTGAGGTTTAGAATTCTCCACTGCCTTTGCTAATGAGGCATATTTGGTTTCTTTAATAAAATTGGCTTTGGAAACTGCACTGAAGGACAAAGCGCAGCACCTGGTAGCACAAGGGCTCCACGGATCTTTTTGTTCTCTGTAGAGGTCTCAGTCTGGGCTCTTAGAATCGTGGAATCCTGAAATGGTTTGGCTTGGAAGGGACCTTAAAGCTCACCCAGTCCCACCCCCTGCCGTGGGCGGGGACACCTTCCACTATCCCAGGTTGCTCCAAGCCCTGCCCAACCTGGCCTTGAACCCTTCCAGGGATGGGGAATCCACATCTTCTCTGGGCAACCTGCTCCAGTTTCAGCCAAAGCTCTGAATATGATGAGAAATTTTACAAATTGTAAACAAGTTTTATCAGCACTGAGTTAATAAAATGTTATTTTATTACTCATCCTTGATGCTTACTCATCCTTGGAATATGCAATGCATACCTTTTCTTAATAAAACTAAAAGTAAGGATCTTTTCTAAATCTCTCAGGGCAAACACGTCCCAGATTTTTTTTTTTCCTTCTGATGTGGTGTTTCCCACCAGGGATGGATACACCTGATGGCACATCACCTGCTGAGAATAATCGTGGCAGAACACCCAGAAGTTGAGGATTGCCTCCATTCCTTCATCATGCTCTTCCTCACGGGCATGTGGAACCAGCAGAACTGTCTCCATATTCCTCCTTCAGACCGCAGTGACTTACCCATGTACCTCAGCTAAATCCTGGAGTTCAAGGGATGAGTTAAAACTGGAGTTTTAAAGCAATTCTTGAACGCTCTCTAGTGGTTAAACAGCAAAAACTGTCAATGGCACCTTCCCTCACCTTTTCAGTTTTAAGTAATAAATCACTCACAGTGACTCGTGCATCTCGGAGGTAAAAAGATTTTTTTAATTACTGTTATAACTAATGGTTTAATTAGCATAATATTGTATTGCAATTTATTCTTCGGCATTACAGTTGTGTTTTTCACTATGCAAAGCCATTCCAATGCATCAAGTAACATTCATCATTTTGACCAACCGACAATTGCCACCCAAACTGTGTTTGCAGAGCTCACTGAAAACCCACGTTACCCACAAATACGAATATTTTATTTCCCCACCTATTTCAGGATTCCTGATTTCCAGAATAGCAGAAGCCCTGAATGTCTGTCACAGAAAATGCTCATTTTTCGTTTCACGGCGGAAAACAAAAGTTGAGAAAGAACTAGGTGACCCAGTTATGGAAATCTGGCAGCTCCAAGACCAAAGGACAAGGAACATGTCACAGACAGCGATGACAAAACCCTTGTGTTGGGTTTGAATAATTAATAGCTCCCAAGCCTGTGTCCACGGGAATATTTGCATGAAGCATTATTTACATTCCTTTTCAATGTTTAATTGCAACCTGTCTTGCAAAAACAAACACTGGCTCGCAGACACTCGTTATTTGAATGTTTTCTTTTATTTTTGCCTACTCCCTGTTTATTTACAGGCTGTTACTACCTTCATCATCATCATCATCATCATCGGTTTAAACACCAGTCTGTTTTTCAAGTAGAATGAAACAACTTGGGAAGTTGCTCCAGCAACAATCCTACACAAAATCCTGGGTCATATAAGGCCATTTGTAAGTATTGTATCACCAATATTTATTCCAAATTAATACTATTCCAAATATCCCCAATATTTATTCCAAATCCCACATTGTTCAGCTCTTCAGGTCTCCCAGATGGAGTCTTGAGGATGTGGAGACACAAATCAAAGCTCAGTGGTGGGTCTGCGAGGAGCTGATGGAAACCTGCCTCCAAACTTCATGTTTGGCAGGAAAACTTTCAGTTAACCAGCAAATGGCACTCCCTGCTAATTTTTCATGACATTTCCCAGCCTGATGACAATTTCTCAGTTATTAAGTCATTAAAACATGTTGTAATTAATCTTACTTTCTAATTAGATAATTGTTCTGTCATTGCAATTCTCGGAGTGTAACATATGTTGGTTACTAATATCAGTGAACCAAAATTAAGGTTTTTTTTAAAAACCTTAAATTTTGTGTTGGTCCTCAGATGAATGAAGTGTGCTACAGCCTCCCCAGGGAAAGCTGCTCCCAAATTTCTGATTTCCTCAGCTGCAGTAGGGTCTTACCCTTTGTGTTTGTAGCTGCCTGGGAACAGTTCTTTTGCTCCTGAAAGACATTTATAACCCCTTCATCGCTGGGGAAAAGCATTGCTCAGTGGACTTGAAGAGTTTGGACTTGAAGCAGAAAAGTATTGAAGCACAGGCAAAAATTAGAACTGAATCTGAATTTACGTGGGTGATTTCTTCACCTGTTTTCATGTTATTCTTATGGCTTGGGGGGGGGTTGGCTTTGTTTGGGTTTTTTTGTTTGTTTGGGGCTTTTTTAAGCAGAAGCATTTGCAATTCTCGGGTGGAAGTTTTAGTGGAAGAGTTCTTTAGTTCAGCTGCCCTTGAGGAACATATTCATGTTTCCTCTGAGAGTGCTGAGCAGACAGGAAGAAAAAGGGCTGCAGTGCCAGCGGGCACTCCTGGTGCCAGTATGGCTTGGCTTGGAAAGGCATCTGTAACACCAACATGTTTGGAGATTTTTGGAAAGTTTCACACAACCGGTAGTTTTTCTTTAGCGTAAGGTCTGTGATTAGTCTTCCTCAAAATAGCCCAGATGAGCCTAAAATACTGACTGGAGTATGAGAATTATCAACCCATCCTTGCTCTCTTCTGGGCTGGGGGTGTTTTATCCCTACAGAGGTGAAGGCTTTCTGCATTCCTCATGCCAGTATTTATTGCGAGATGCAATTCTATTCCCTATAAAGAAGTATCATCCATATTATTATTTTATGTTCTAAACAGACAAGTAGACACAAGATGGACAGACAAAAAAGCATTTAAGTATAACCAATATATTGTGAACCTTAAAATATTCCTGACTTATGTGAGAAATCCTCAGAATCTTTGAAAGATAGGACAGATGTGCTTAAATATGACATAAATAAAACGACAAAACATTCTGTGATTTTCTTTTCTTTTACTTTTTGCTTACATTAATAGGTTTTAAAGGTTTTTAGAGTGGAATCGTAAGGTACAACCTGTACCTGCCCTTTGTTAAGTGCAGAGGTTTCACTGTCGTTCACTTGCAGTGCTCTCTAAGCACACTTTTGTTCTCCACCATAAGAACATTTTCTGTAAGAGTTTTTAAGCACTTCCAGTCCCTTTCTGACCATGCTGTACTGCCAAAGAGACATTAGGTTAAGAAATGTGAATTATATAATAGAGCCTAAGCTAAGCAGGTCAGTATAACTCAGCACCAGAGTCAGACTGAGGAGAGGCATCGCCTCGTCTCAGCGCGCAGGGCTTTCACATCAGCACTAATTTCTGTTTCTGGGGGAACTTTGCCATTTGAAAGCTCTTAAAAAGAGGTTTTCAGCTGGGAAACAAAGCAGCAAGTTGATGTGGCCACTTGCAAACTAAGCTGTGTACTAGGTGTCCCTAAATTAAGTTGGAGATGCTCTACTGCTATTTGTGAAACATGCCAAGTGGGAAATAAAAGAGGTAACAGGTGATGTAAATTCGTCACAACCAAACTGTGTCAAACTACTTAATTTCTTCCCACAAAGAGATGGACAGAGGAGAAGCAAATGACATCTCCTGACTTTAATAAGGTTTTTAATACTCTCTCACGTGCCTCAGAAGCAACCTGAGAAATCATGACCCAAATGAAACTACTGGAAAGCCAGTTTATGTAAAGAATAATTACCAGTGATTCCCTGTCAAAAGGAAAGGAGGTGTAAAACAAGGAATTTGTCCTATATCAGCACTCCGGATTCCCTAAAGTAGTCAGTCATCCTTCACCTTCAAGTTTGTCATAGGTTTACTTGTTCTAAAAGAACCAAGCAGGAATTTTTGCGTTCCCCTGCCCCACTGTAAATGAAAGACGTTGAAAAGAACTAAGTGGCAGGGCTGCATTCCAAGCTGATGCCCCTCTATAAGGCTGTGTGGGGAGGTAACCGAGGTTTTTTTCCCCCTCTCCTTGGAAACGGGGGGCACCGGACTTGTGCCTCAACTCAGGCAAGGTGTGTTGGAGAGGCTCTGAGGTCGTTTTGGTCATCTGGCTGCGGTTTAGGGGTTTTTCGGCTTCGGTTTGCTTTCGTTTCCTGCGCCCAGTTCTGCTCGGACTTCATCGGAGAGGTGTGAGCCACTTGCAGGGGAACTTTTGGGGAAGGCGGTCGCCCTTTCCCTCCTCCGCTGCCGTGTTTGGCAGCGGTTTGTGCACATCGACCTAAGGGGGGAAAATCCCGGCCACAGCCCCTTTTTCCCCTTCCCCTTCCTGGTGTGGGGGAGGAAATCTCCGTCTTTTTCGGCTTCTCCCCCACACCGGGGCCCCCACGCAATTTTCAGGTTTGCTTGGAAGCTTTTGTGTCATGACCGTAAAGAAATCATGAACATAATTAGAAAAAAAACCCAAACCTTGTTTTTTCTAATGATTATGCCTGACCAAATCAGCTGAAGAGATGAAGAGCTTCAGCACGAATTTATTTGGGAGTAGGAGGGCAGGAAGTACCTGGATCTGCCCGTTTGACTGTGAAGAACAATTTGGACTCCTCTGTTCATAGAAATATTCATAGAAATAAAGATAAAATTACTCTATCCATAGAAATAAAGGTAAAAAGTTGGCATTAGACACATCATGAGCCCCATGTTACTACAGTAAATTTTGGCCTTCCTTCAGGAGCAGCAGGCCCTGGCTGCTCTCTAACAGTATCTTTGCCCTACAATTATTGATTTTTATGGTACTTTTCAGCACTGGGTTGAACATCCTGTCAGTGAGAGCCCTTTTTTCTCCACAGTTATACAGCACATCTCTTTGAAACAAAAAGGAACATTTCTTGAGGTGATTACAAGTTTGGGCTGACAAGCTCTGCAGACGTGAAGCAGAGATCTAAGATACTCATACTGTGATAAGCCTAAATTTGATTTACAGCCTTGTGATGCTCTGATTTAAACTGGTGTGATACAGTAAAGTGGCTGACAAGTGAAAAAAAATTCCCCAAAATTGAACAGAATGTTGTTGTTTAGGAAGATGCTTCAGTTGGAGCCACAGCATTTGCTGTAACACTACCCAGTATTTTCCTTAACAATAAGGAAATAAAGACAGAATTACTTGACATAATTTTGATATAATTACTTGATATAATTTACAAATACAAAAAGATAAGTGAAAACGTAAATTAGAGGGAGGACAGGTATAAACATCCTGGATACTGTGGTAAGCTGGGCCCATCCAAATGAGCTAATTCAGGCAAATATAAAGCCCTGGGCACTTCTGAATTACTTTTCAGTGTCGAGATTTCTTTGGTATGTGGGACCAACGTACTCCTTGTCCATAAATGGAGGTTTGATCTGCTTTTTTGCACATAGTTTGTGTAGTGAAGGAGGGTTCCAGCCTGGTTCTGCAGCTGAAGATTTTGTAAACAACTGCTCCCTGAAAAGGTCAAAGAACTGTGTGACATCAACAGAAACAGAAATACATTTTATAATGATTTATGATGATCAATGGTTGTGCAGGGAGATCTATCACTTAGTAGCATTTAATCAATTTTTTGCTGTATTGGATTGGAATTACGCTAGTTTTGACTAAACATATCATTAGACATCATTTAATCTCCTCTGAACTCAAATACCTCCTGAATTTTTAATTGACTTTTCTCCTAAGACATCAATGTTTAACATTTGTGATTAAAAAAACTTGTATTTTAATTTTATTCAGATGAAAAACATACACTGAGCTTTCAATCCTTATTCAGAGAAGTTTATTTTGTCTGGGTTCGATTTTGTTACGAAAGTTAGGCAGCCTGTGGGCTTAGGTAGAATGGGAATTTCTTTCCTTTGAGCAAATCCCTGTGGGAAAAGGAAACCCAAATAAAAAACAAAGTGATAACTTTCTAAAATTGCCTGACAAGCCGGAGGAACCCCAGCTATTGAAATTTGCAGACTTGGCCCCTCTCAAAACCTGATAACCATAATCCTTGTGTATTAAATCTGGGAACTGGAAGTAGAAGTTGGTATTTCCTGTTTTCTGTGCACCAGCAGTGGAATGGGATCCGCTTTTCGACTTTAACAGGCTCAAGGACATGACAGAACACCGGCAATAGTGAAATTCCAGAAGATTCCATGAGATCAGCCAGGGAACTGCTGGACGAATAGATCTGTGATAAAGCGCAAGAAGGAAATTTCCTTTTAGTCTTATGTATCCTGTTTAAAATATAAAATCTAACCCAGCATAGAAAACATGGAATTTATATGAGTTTCAGAATAATTCTGAGTATTAGCAGGCAGTAGATGTGGCAGTTAAGGAAAGAAAACTGCATACCGCGGGTCAGAGTTCCTGATTTGGGGAAGTAGGGTGGGAAAGCTGGCAAGCTGTAGAACCAGTTGGATAAGTTGAATGAGCTGCTTTGGATAAGTGGAGAACAGGAAGATGGAAGAACACAGAGGTGGGATGGCAGGTTTGGGGAGGGAGAACATCTCTATCTGTGTGCTTGGATTTCCTGTACAGGAACAACCAGAACAAGGCAGAGCTGCAGGAAGACACAGCTCATCCTTGGAGCTCCCAAGGACCTAAGCTGAGAACTCACTCTTGCTTGGAAGTAGCTTTTAGGACACTGGGGAAAAGCCATCATTTTTTCTTTTTTTTCCTTGGAGAAAGAACAAGGGGGCAGAGGACTAGCAGTACTTCCCTGCAGGATTTTCCCCAGAGGGAGTGGCAAGGCTTGGCTTGGTCGAAAGTCCCCGAGCAAGTGGGCAAAGGGAGGAAATCTGGAGTGGGAAGGGCTGGGAATGTGTGCCAGGGGTAACAAAAGCGATATAAAGGGAGATCAGGGAACCCTGCCTGAGAGAGTATTTCACTGGGGAGACTCTGTGTTCCCACCGAGTATTTATACAACAGTTGAGCCCTGATTACACCAAACAGATGAAGACTTTCCCTCTGCTGTGTTTTTTTCCCTGTGACTGGCTGGTTATATGTGTTTTAAACACACCTGCCTCTGGCTTTGCCCTTCTGAAGGCTGGAAAGTGAGACACACAAACAGTGTAATTCAGACGTCCCAATTACAGGTGATGTAAAATGATGATGAATAAAACCCCAGAGAGATCTGGCATGGGAGATGCCCCCTGGAACACGAAGAGCAAAGCCAAGTCTCCTAAAGTCTCCTAAAGTGGATCCCCACATTCTCTGCAGGGAGGGGGAGATCTCCCTCATCTTGAGCAATTCTGTTCACATTTGGGGGCGGCTTTCTCTCCTCTCTTATGTATCAATAGTGACTAAATATGACTCCAGAATCAGCAGCTCAGGAGCTGATCTTCATTTACACAGCTCAGACATGAAATACAAGGCCAGTTCCTTACAAATACGGTTTGATCTGCACCATAATTACCCCGAAGTGGGATTTCAACCGGGTACTGACATCAAAGAGTCAAGTGCAGAGAGACCTGAATCCAGGTTTACCCCACGTGGTAAGTGAGGGGGATACTCATCTCTCAGAAATGTAAATGTTGAGACCCACATGCTAATTCCAAGTTTGCCACGCTGGAAGTTGCCAGCACAGAGTTTACACCCAGATCAGAAGTGGTTTCAACACTTCCTTGAAGCAAAGAGGTTGAGGTCTCAGCTCCTATTTGATGGTTGGGAATTCTTCTGTGGGGCTTTCTCTGTCAGACATCGATGATCGATATTGTTGGCACAGGATGATGAATTTGTGGTCACTGTTTCTAGAGGAATGGTATGAAAGAAGTAGATTAATAATTCACAGCATGATCTGCCTAAAGTTATGAGCACGTTAAGTATTCAGAGATATTTTAGGATCTGAGATCAACTGTGTACTCCCCTACAAAACTGCTCTCAGGAGCAGCATTTTAACTTCTTTTATTTTTGAGACCATAAACCTTTGCTACTTTGCATTTCACTTTCCCGTGAAGGATAAACATTTCACGTTGGTGGACAAGATCAGGGTTTTATTGATCCATCACATATTCTAAATTTATTGTCCCCACTTCTCCCATCAGCTCTGACTTTTCTTTTATTGCAAGACAGGTTTTGAGCACAAACCCTATTAGGGCTTGGCTGAAAAATTTGCCTAAGCTGAGTCCAGAGCTTATGGAGAATTGCAATGGCAACATGAGGAATAGCAGAAATGAATAGGAGTGGATGAAACAAATCCATATGATTTTAAAGTTTCACATTTTGTGGCCAAAAACCCTCGAGCACTTCACATGTTCATG
This sequence comes from Oxyruncus cristatus, assembly GCA_013399855.1. Classification (NCBI taxonomy): domain Eukaryota; kingdom Metazoa; phylum Chordata; class Aves; order Passeriformes; family Cotingidae; genus Oxyruncus; species Oxyruncus cristatus. The sequence continues at coordinate 420,653 of VXAY01003083.1, read as the reverse complement.
AAAAAACTACATTTGAGTTGGGGAAAAAGGGCATTCCAAACCCTGTGTATGGAGCTGAGAGAATTTGATGCATAAAAATGAAATCTTGTAAATATAATGGTATTAACAAAATCTTCTTGGTGAACAGTGGAAAGAAATGGACTTCTAATATTTGAAGATTTTGGAGTTATACTTAATTTATTCAACTGAAGTAATTGGGATGGGTGATTTGTTCCTTGTCTTATAACCTCTTATGGAAAACAAGGTGATTTGTAAAGCAAATGACCTAAAATAAAAATGACAAAGCATTGAGCTGCTACAGCAAATTCAAGAATACACCAAAGTAGAAGCAAAAGAAACAATATTAACAGGTGGAGAAAAAGACCTGAGCATTCAAAATTAACCACTACCAGCAGGAGAAACCAGTTTATTGCTGGATTACCAACTTGAAGTAACCCCTGGATTATCAATTTGAAGTAACTTCTGGGAAGAAAGAATCAGGGTGGAAACAAAGGCAAGGATTTGGTGAGGAAGGGCCATGAGACTTCTCTCTTTTGGCGAGAGGTTGACCCAGTTGGTCAAGAAATTGGGATTTTTCTCATGCCAGTGTCATCAATTGTGTGAATCCATGGTTGAAAAAGATCAAAGGAAAAATCAGCTTTAAAAACAATGGCACAAATAGTCTCAAATCAGTATTACAGCCAAAACTCCATCCCTAGTTTGCAACTACTGTGAACAGAATTTCTGGCGATTCATATTCCCAAAGTCTTCCATCCTTTAGCTCCAGAAAGACAATGAAATAAATCTCAAATCCTTTCCTATATAGCTTCCAGCCTGCTGAAGGCATTTTCCAGACGTACCTCACTAAGCAGGTAGTGTTCACCAAAAATCTCCTTATTTTACAGAAACCCTGATGTTATTTCAGTATGTCTTTAATATTCAAGCAATTGTTATTCAAGCAATTGTTGTTATTTAAGTATTTAATTGTTATTATAGAAGTAAAGGTTTACCAAGTGCTTTGTGCCACTGAAACGTGTAGAACTAAAACCAAACGTTTTGTAGGGATTGTAGGGACAGACATTTGGAAACACAAATCCCTGAGCAAAAGGCAAATGAGGCAACCGTTCCCAGTCACTAAACCGCGGTTATTATGGGCCAATTACAGCCGCACGGTTTTAGTGACATGCCCTAGGGCATAGAAGGGCGGAAAACGTGTTTTGGAGACACATATATTGCTGGAAAGTGCGACGCGGGGGAGGCGCGACGGTATCTGAGGGAAACCCGCCTATTGTGTGTGGCGGGGGGCGCTCTCTGCGCGCCTGAAAGACCCCTCCGGGCGCGCCTCCTCCGCTCGGGGAGCCGCTCAGGCGCTTTCCGCGGGCACCCGCCTGGCGGTAAGGCCCCCGCGCGCCCCCGCGCCGCCTCGCCTCCCCGCGCCGGCGTGCGCGCCGCTGCTGCCTGCCTGCCTGCCTGCCTCCTTTTCTCTCTCTC
>VXAY01003083.1:405293-418678 GCA_013399855.1 Oxyruncus cristatus | reverse complement strand
TGTGCAGACCGAGGCCATGAAGCAGATCCTGGGGGTGATCGACAAGAAGCTGCGCAACCTGGAGAAGAAAAAGGTGCTCCCCCGTGTCCCCCTCTGACTTCCCCCACCGTGTTCTGCCCGCCCCTGGCCCCGGAGCTGCCCCGGCCTGTTCCTTTTCGTTCCCTTGTGCCGGATCCTCCGCCGAGCCCTCCCGGGTTGTTCCCGGCGTGGCCCCCAGAGGCCGCCCGCTGGAAGGTTCCAGAAGGGCGATCGCCGCTCCCCCAGCCTGTCCCCTTCCCCTCGCGGCGGTCCCGCTGCCCCGGGGCCCGGCCCCGCTCGACACAGCCCGGAGGAGCCGCGGCTGCCTCCCCTTCCCCCGGCTCCCGCCGCCGCCCGGAGCCCCCTCGGCGGCGCCGCTCCCTTCCCCCTCCTTCCGCCTTTTGTTCCCGGCGGCGGGGCCTTTCCCGGCGCCGCTCCCCTTATCCCGGCTCCGTGCGGCGGATGGAGCGCTCGGGATGGATGAACGCGGCGGGAGCGGCGCCCCGGGGCGGGCACATGGAGGGGAGCTGTAACATGGCGGCGGCCCGGCCTGCCCGGCCCGGCTCATTGTGCCGCCCTCACAAAGCCCTCACAGCCCACCCCGCCCCGCCATCGCCCTCAGCCCGGCCCTCCGCCGGCCTCGGCCCGCCTGCGACGCCTTATTTTTAGGCATGGGGTCCTGGACGTGTCGGGTGTGTTTTACACCGGCCCAGCGCTCCGCGTTAAACCTCTGAGGGCTTTCTAACCTACAGAGCTGCCCGTCAGTAAAATAACTAACAACACAGCCCAAAGACTCGCCTCGGAACACCACATTGCCAAGCTGAAATTAGGGATTGCTGGAAAATGATTCCGTGTCTGAAAATAATTTCATACTGAAAAATAATTTGTCATAGCCCTATTTTTATTTTTAGAAGTAAACAGGCACAATAACTCTTCTTTTTTTTTTTTTTTTAGCTAGCACTTTTGGTCGTAGTAGCCCAGACTAGTATTTTATACTCACACCAGTAACACTCTGCTTATTCTCTTGATTTACTTCAAAGGACAAGTCAGAATGTTCACCTGCAAAAAATATGCATTTTTAGCATCATATAAAGTATTTTCAGAGGGGGAAATATTAGCAGTAAATACGTGTGTACAGGTGAGTTGTAAATAAAACAAGCTGTGCTTTACCTGTAAATAATACACTGTACATAAATAATAAAATGTGTATAAATAATACAGGTACAAATACACTGTGCAGCTTCCCACTTAAAAGTAATGGGTGGATGGAGGATTTTCCTGCATTTTAATAATGAAACGACCAAAAGCAGCAAGCCAGGAGCTCTCAGATAAATTTTGGAGTAGGAGAAGCTATTGATCTTTGAATACTGTTGCGTGTGCACGGGACAACGTATGTCTTAAACTTGTCATTAATATGTGTGGATCTGTGCACACCCAGTACTGGTCCTCAGCTCAAGAAAGGAGATTTTTATGTCTCTGATTGTCTCAATGCAAAACAATGGTTTGAAATTACTGTTGCAGCCAACATGCTCAAAAACCCTCTGAAAATATATGATGCTAAAATGTGTATTTTAAAAACTGAAATGAGTAGGTGAACATTCTGTCCTTTGAAGTAATCAAGAGGATAAGCCCAGTGTTATTGGTGAGAGGGTCAGCTTTCCTTGGGAGCAGCGTTTTTATTTACCTTTGAGGATAAATAATTTACACCTGATTTACACTTGGCTTAGCCCTTCCTTTCCGAGTGGACTTTTAGTCAACTTCCGTAGTACAAATGTGGTGTCACAGCAAGTGAATAAAGGGGACAAAGTGCCCTTTTTTCCTGGAAATGGCTTCTGCTGGAAAATGTTATTTTAAAATTACTTCAAGCATTTATTTTGGGGATACTCTGTGCTGGGCAGTGTGAGCTTAAAGAAGAGGCAATGGCTGGGTCTTGAAAACCTGGGTGTGATCTCACAGTGATGAATTAAAGTTCAAAGACCCCTAAGTCTTAATGGGCTGAAGTTCTGAAACTTAATGAGTTGGGACTCAGATAAGCGCTACAGAAGCCAATAGTTCTTGGTCTGTTAAACAGAACTATAAATTTTTGGGCTTGTGCCTCTACCTTGATTCCTCAGTCAAGAGTTTTGTAGTAAATCAGTGTTCTTTAATAAAAAGTATTGTGGGCTTTGTGTCCTAAAACAAAGCTCATTGTACACGTGGGCCTCAGTATTTCTATTTTACTTCTTGGTAAGTGTACACAAATTTAATTTCCTTTATTTTGAATCTTTGGACACAAATATATTAATTTTTTTAACCATCCAGGAAGTAAAATTACAGTGGATGCTGCACAGATGAGAAATCCAGTAAATCTCACTGAAACTTGTGCTTAGGTGAACATTTAATCCTTTCTTTGTCAGCAGCTGATAATGAAGGCCAGAAGAGAGGATTTCGGAGAGCTTTGTGTTTGAGAGTGAATACAAAAATATACTTGAGTTAGACCCATCCTTCTGAAGGATGAAAAATGATTGCTCTGTAAGAGGGACCATCTTAGGTTTTAGATCATGTGAGTGTGCAGCTTTTAGTTGAGGAAAGGTCACCTCAACCTCATATTATTTATGAAGAAAATAGAATTTTTAAATTAAATTTAGTGTCCTGTTTCCCTCTAAACTGAGGATAAAATGGCACGAGCACCAAAATACAATACACAAATTGAAATAATATTTATAACTTTGTTCTGTCCTATTTTGAATGTTTCTGTGTAAACTGTAAATACAAGATTATTAGTTACACTTTCATTTTCTTTTCCTAAAAGCAACCTCATTTAAAAGGAGGAGTATTGCTTGTGTTAAAAGGGACTGGGGTAAACTGAATTGCTGTTTATGAATGAATGTGAAAACATGGCCTGAGAATGTCTGTGTTCCCCTCACGGCTTTATGTTGGGAAATGATAGGAGTGCTCTCCTGTGTTCTTCCTCTTCTTAGATGACAGGATATTTGTGTGTACATGGAAGGGGGTAATCAGAGGGGTATTTTCTCTACAGAACATTCAAACCTGCAACTCGAGTGTATGTTGACGAACTGAGTTAATTTAAAAGTTGCCTGAACTCGTCCCGGTGTTTGTTGGGTGTCTGAGGTTACAATCCTGCCTAGGAGAAAATACTTCACTAAGACCTGCGTTTTCTTCTTCTTTTCCCACCTTTTTGTTTTTTGCTTTTAGAGGGAAAAACCTTACCAAATTCCAAGCCAAATGAACATGGGTTGAACTTGGGTTTTGTTCCAGTGATGAATGAAAAAAAGAAAAACCCAGTTACTTGTGTTGTCACCTTGTGTCGCAGAGCACCAGCTGTGTAAGAACAGTTGATGAAACAAATGTTCTGCCCAATGGGCAAAACAGTTACTGCTGCCACGTGGTTTAGGGTATGGGCAGGTGTTCACAAAGATTAGTCCTGGGCGGCTGTAAATAGGAGGTCAAGCACATGAGCTTTAAAAACTCAACAGAGTTGGAAAGATGGCCCACGTTTACTGGGGCTGGTAACTTGAGCTGCTGTTGCTTTATCAGCCTGGCTGAATTTCCTACTGAGTGTAACCCTGACTGGGGTGGAAAATGAGGAGTTAACGAGTGCTGCTGTCGTTACTACACAGGAATTCTCATGCAGCAACAGACAAATATTTGACTTGATCTGACATGGTTCAATAAAATGTTGGATTTCCCACGGGAAACAGGAACCTCCAGTAAAAGCTGGGATCAGTTTTCCACCGTTGTAGGTGCAGTTAATGGTGGCAAGAAGTGCCACACTTGAATTGCCCACTGGTAGCAACTCTTAAGTGCTTTGACCACCGTTTGGGCCACTTGGATGTTCCAGGCACATGAGTGTCTTCAGAAACTCTCCTTGTGAAACTTGGTTTGGAATTTATCTTTGGAGATTAAATATTACTCTGAAACAAAGTTGCAAAATTCATTTGAAATCATATATTGAAAGCCCAAATCTTTGAAACCTCTCTTGAGAGACAGCAGTTTTGGTTACCAAGCTTCATGTGTGAAAATTCGGGCAGGTTATCTGTGAAATTATGTGGTCGTTGGTGCTTCCAGGTTTCAGTGTGGTCTGTTTTGTTTTTAACTTGTCTCACAGCAACTTGTGTTAACTGGATCCATGGTGAGTCCTAGAAACTGCGAAACACGTTCTGGTTAAAGGTTTTCAGATGCTGCTTTGATGTTTTGTTGATGCTTTTTCTTTCAGAAGAAAAATGCACAGAATGTGTTGGGAGAGCCCTGTTTGTGTCCTAGAACTCACTTCCTGTTGTAAAAGTAATTTACTTTGAACATAAATGATGTTTAGAGCAAAATCCAGGTCTCTTGTAGTGTAGTCAACTTCCCTCTAGATTCCTGGTTTCTGTAGGAAATGCTATATGGTGGTGGTTTGGAAAGAATAGCAAAACTTGGAGTTCCACTCCTCTGACTTAATTCTTGTAACTGAGGAAGCTTTTTTTTTTCCTCTGGGTAAGCTGCTCATGAAACTGCAGTCTCAAACTAATACAGTGTGGAGATACTTTTTTCTCAGCTGTCAAACTTAACAGACTTTGGGGAAAAAAACCCATGAGCATCTACAGCTCTTACTTCAAAATTAAATTCAGTTTAACCAGGAGACCTGTAAATGTTTTGTGTTCTGGAGTATTGGTGTTCTTGCATCCTTACATCTTCTTGGTTGTAACTCAGGGCTGAAACAACTTCTCAGGACTTGTTGGGGTGTGTGTGTGTGTGTATATATATATATATAATTAGAAATTGTATCCAGACAGTGAGTGTGAGAACTGTGGTGGGTTTTGAGAAGTTCTCAGGTTCACGTTTAATTAAACTGGTACAGTTTAAGTGTTTTACCTTTTTGATTCCCTGCCCCCACCGCCTATTTTTTTGAGGCAATGGGAAGACTGATTTGGGGTTTTATTTGATCATTTCTGGGCAGTTTTTGCTGCAGAGTTAAACAGATGAATGAGTGGAGGGCAGAGAAATTACAATGTACAGATACAAAACAGGTTAATAAACTTCTGGTTTGTAACTTGGCTTTTCTTTTGCTTCAGTGCAAAATGTATTACACAGCTAATTTAAATTTTGGGTTATCTTAATTGCTTGGTGCTGTCAAAAGCATCCATGCAGGTTTTGAGATATCTCCAAAAGCAGACTTGCAATGTCCCCTTCATCTTCTCTTTGCTTGCAGTGAAGTTTGCATGACAAAAGGGTCCCTCCAGCTGGTTGAAGAGGTTACCTTGTCCCCTTGCACCTTGTCACACACACTTGTGCTGCTGTCATTGCTATAACCATATCACTGAAATTATCTGGTTAAATATAGAGCCTCCCTCCTGCTCCTGACCCCCTTTTTTGAGGGTTATTTTTAATCTGATGATTCCAGTGATCCAGTTTAGAGCACAGCACTGTAAATGACTGTACCAGCACAGCTGAGTGGTCAGACATTTTTAAAACCACTGTTGGTTTGGAAGGTAATGTCATGGGACTGCATTTTTTTTGTTTGCAGTTCAGGATGATTTTTTTTTTAGGCAATTCAGAGGAGGTGAAGAGAACTTGGGTGTGACGGGAAGGTGTCTGTTGTCACAATAAGTAACTGAATTTTGGATTCCTATTCAAGTAAAATCCAAGGCGTAGTTAAGCAATGAACGCCAGCACCTTCCCCCTGCCTCTGGGAGCCTGTTTGTAGTGCTTTTCTCCCAGGAAACTCCAGAATACTTGTGGTTTCTCGGTGGAAAAAGCTGGAGAAGGGTGGCTTGCTGCCTGTGTAACTGGGAGCTGCTGACTCATGAGCTGTTCAATACACAATTTATGTGCTCGCTTTGCCACTGGATTATTATTTTTTCTGCTGCTTTAGCTTTTATGCCTGGAGATCTCTATCTGATGAGTGAGGGTGAGGTTCTGTAAGGGGGTAAAATCAGGAAAATCTTTCCCTCTTGCGGGCACTGCAGTAGGTTGCTGAGCAGGAATTTTACTGCAGTTATTTTACAGCACTAATGCTGCTCTTAGATTGCTGGTAGAGATTAAAAAGGAGGCATTTTACTTTATATTTGTGTGCAATGCAGCCTTTGGATCTCAGAGTGTCTTTGGGATGATAGGAAAATGCTTACTTGGCATTTGAAATCTTTGTGATAATGTGCAACTAAATGCACATTTGCTTGTCCTCTGCATTGCAGCTGACAGGGCTTTCCTTCCTCTGCTTTTACCTTCCCATCTGAATGTTTTTAAGGAAGAACAAGTGGCGACAAATAACTTTTCACCTATTCCTTTTTTTTTTTTTTACTTGAATAAAACTAAGCAAAGCATTTACATTAGATTTCTAAATACTTGACCATTTAAGAAAACCTGGTGCATTGTTAAACATGTTATTGCAATATCTTAATCTGGAAACACCAGCCATGCTGAACTGCAGCAGCATGGAAAAAGTATACAGAAATCATGATTATTTAGGAGATTTTTGTCTCTTCCCACCCTCATGCCCTTAGCCACCAGAATGGGTTACATGAGTGCTTTGCAGCATAATTTTGCAATATATGTTCCCTTGAACAAAGTAGTGTTCTGGAATATGATGTTCTACCCTGTTTGTTTTACTGTTGTTTGTGGGTTTGTGTTGCAGACTGGCTCACAGAAATTTGTTGGGGTTGTTTAATGCATTTTTGTAGACCCTGTTTAATGGTGTTTGTAGCGTGTTTACTGTGCAGGCTCCCAAACTGTTGCATCAGTGTGACCAAGGGAATTGTGATCTGCAGCAGGGGAGTCAGTGACTCGAGCGAGTAGGAGCTTAGTTTAACATTTCCTTGTGTGCAAACCAGTTTTTGTAGGATTTAGGCCCCCTTGGGCAGGGAAGGTCTGGGTAAGCCTGGCTTTGCTCTGGAGCTCTTTTCCCCTCTCTTTTGGCTTCACAGCTCAGCCACGCTCAGAGAACGATGAGAACTGTTCTGTGATTGCCCAGCCATGTCAGCATCTGTTCTAAACTCAGTGTGGAGAGGAGTAAACTGACCTTACTTCCTGTTGTGGGAGATTTGTGATGTGCCAGATGCTCTTCAGGGCTACTTTTTTGATGTGTTATGAACTGTGGCCTCTGTCTTTAACAACTGTTACCATGTAGTGTCTGTCCCCAGCAGGAAATTCCCAGTAATATCTTTTTGGATCGCTCAGGAAGTTCTTCCTTTGACTTTGCCTTTGACTTTCATCGTTCAGATGAAGTTAAATTTTGTATCTGGCCTGTAGGACTTCCAAAGAAATAAACTGAATTTAAGATGACATCAAAAGGCCTGAGTCTCATAAGGGTGATTGTGTTTCATGCTGGGCATCAAATACCTCATAAGAGGGGCTTTCCTGGTAAGCTTTGGCAGACTTTGAGCTTTCTAAAAGGTCTGAGATTGAGCATAGACGTTGAATTAACTAAAAAAAAAAATCAGTAAAATGAAACAAAGGCCAAAAGCAACAAAAAAAAGTCACTCAGTGGCAAATATAAACCTTAGAACAGTGGTTGCATCAGGGGGTGGATTCTTTCTCATTAAAAATTAGATGTTCCTCTCACTTTTCATGTTTTGCTAGATTGGGAAGATAATAGTTAAGGATTCATTTTAATAACTTTTTTATTAGGTAGAGGCAAATTTCATGCAAAATACAGTCATGTGTGATAATACAGAAACGATGAAAACGGGTTAATAATTAGGTATGTTCTTCTTATAGACTTTGCTTCTTTTTGAAGACCCTTTCTCCTTAGCCTGTAGAATCTCTGTCTCGGGCATGCAGGAGTTATACCTGCTTTTTTGGTCATGTCAGTGTTCTGCATGGGTTTCTATTTAAGCAGATGAGAGAACTGATCCTGCTGAAAATTAGCCTAATGATTCCTTTTTCAGTTTCTTCCCATGGAAAAAAAAAAAAATCCTTAATGCTCTTGAAGGAAACTGTTTTAGAGCTATTAATACGAATTGTGTTGGTGGGCATTCTTGCACAGAGAATCAGAAACTATTTTAAATTCTTAACAACTCTTTTAACTGATGCAAGTACGGAGAATTCCAGTCCTGAATCCTAATAGAGTTGACTACAGTGGAGGTTTGCAGTCATGTTTTTGGTGGTGTAGTGATACAGTGATAATGAGCTCTAACTCAGACCTCAGTTCAGCTCGCTGATGTTTAGACTGAAGGAAATGTGTATGAGAGTGGTGTTCCCTTTGGGAGGAATGTGTATTTCCTTAGTAATTCACTCTAGTCATGAAGACATACTGTGATAGGCAAATAAAGGTGAAAATATTTATCCCTTAGGGAAGTATTTACATTTTTTTAACCCAGAAGACAGTTTTTCTCGGGTAGTCTTTTCACATGACAGTTCCCTGCTTGTGTAAAGTATTACAGTCTCTTTACTGTAATACTAAAGTACAGCATTCTGTTGGCACAAGTTGAAAAAAGCAGTAATTGGATTTAGACTCTTGATAACAGTATTTTTCTTGCTTTTCAGAGCAAACTTGATGATTACCAGGAACGAATGAACAAGGGAGAACGTCTGAATCAAGATCAGCTGGTAAAAACAACAACAAAAAAATACTATCCCGATCTCTGTTAAATTGTTCTGTGTTCTTGGTGGGGAGGGAAGGGATGGATTTCACTTCCCCTGTGTAGTTTAGAGATGGAGCTCAGACCGATAACAAGCTCTGTGTGTGTGTCTGTCCCAGCTCTCAGTGCAGATGTGGAGCTCTGGATGAGCTCTGTGCTGCTTCTCTTCTTGTTGGGGCTGGTTCTTAAAGTGGGTTCTTGGAGAGCTCAATTCAGCAGCAGTTTTGCAGTTGTAAATATAGAACAAGTAACAATTTAAATTCTGTTGTTGATGCAAACATGCATATTGATACTTGAAGAGATTACCAGATGCTCAGTAATCAACAGTGTTTTCTTGATGATTTTTAACACTGAGAAAGTGAAGCAAAAAAAAGGTACCTGCAGCTATTGCAGCTGTTGACACTTCAAAGAATGAGCTGCTTCCCTTGGTCCATGTGCTTTTTTCATCTGCCAGGGCTTCACTTGGGCCCTTCTGTGCCAGCTGAAAACTGAAATATCTGTGTATTTTTATTTTGTAATGGCATCTTGTGAAGATAAACCACAATAAGGTTGCTGCTAGAGGAGCAGGGCAGAGAACTGACATGTCATATTGAGGAGGGAAGCTTGTGATTAAGTTTTAGGAGGGCAGTAGCTTGACTGCCAGACTTGAGAAAGCCCATGAAAATCGAAATTTTACTTACCATAGTTGCAGTCCCATTCAGGGTTGCTGTGTCTCACTTGGAAACTGAAAATGTGGGGATTTATTTGTTAAAAGCCTGTGGGGTTTTCTTTTGTGATGATTTACATTTGTGGTTTTCTTTGTTGTTTTTTTTTTTTTGGTTTTTTTTTTAAGGATGCAGTGTCAAAATACCAGGAAGTGACAAATAATCTGGAATTTGCTAAAGAACTGCAGAGGAGTTTCATGGCTCTGAGCCAAGATGTAAGTAAAGATCAAGCCATCCCATGTGTGTTTTCCAAATCTTTGGGCTTTAAACTCCTCACCCCTGTTTGCTGAGATTATTTGGTCATGGTTTCCTGTATGTTTGCCTCTTTTATTCTACATATTAGTTGGTGTCAGGTTTTCTGAAGACAATTTCTAAAAGATTTTGCTGATGCACTACATAAATATATGGAAACAAGAATAATGTTGTGATTTTCTGACAGAAAAAGAAGTCTTGAAAACAGTGGGATCACAGAACAGGCCTGTCATGCAGTGTTATAGATGGTCACTTACTGCCAGTTTTCTTAAAGGAGGGGATTTCCCAGGCCTGCTTCTGACTCTGGCAGGTGACTGAGGGCTTTCATTTCTTGATTTACCACATGATGTAGAGTCTCAGCACCTGAAAGCATCGCATTTCCTTTTTTACAAGATTCTTCCTGTCTTGTTAATTGCAAATAATCTGGAACTACAGTCTGAGACAAGATTAATCTTATTTTCATAGAGGATAAATGAATTAACTGAACACTAGTAAAACAAGGAATCTTTTGGTTTGGGATTTTATCAAGGATGCAAAATAAGTGTGAGCAAGAATTCAGTTCTAAAAAGTTACGGAAAGAGCAGCAACACTGGAGGAATTGGTTGTGCAGTGGGTGTTAGTGCAGCAGACTGGTCTAATGAGTGTATTTAGTTTGTGAACAGACTATGTGATAATTTGAAGGGCATCAGCATGCACGTGTCACAAAGGGCTTTCTCCATTTGTTGTGGCTGTAAATTTATAGGACTCTAAGCCAAGTTGTTGCTTTGCTTTTCTTGCATCAGGGTTCCATGTTTATGGAATGTTAGTAACGGAGGACTTGTCTTTTCTGGACAAGTTTGTCCTGAGGTATTTCCCTGGTTAGCTGACAGCAGTCAGTGAATCCAAAGGGGTGCTCTGCTTTCAAACTTGGTTGCAGGTTTTTGTGATTGGAGTTAGTTCTCATGCAGTTGATTTTAAGATATGTCTCTGATGTTAAAGAAGGAATTTAGATGTTTCAAAGGGAGAAAGTTACTGTCACAAGCTACATTTTTGGAAAGAGAAGATTTAAGCTAAAAAGGAAACAAGCTGAATTTGGGATGCTTAGATTAAGAATGGAAGAAACATCCTGTAGGTTCAGACTAGTGTTGCATGTAAGACCTGTGTTGTGACTGCAGGTTTAGAAGGTTCAGTGCAGAGCACAAGGCTGGTGATTATCATCCACTCCCTTCCAGCATCTGTGAGAATGCCAGGGTAGATGCAGATTTGTCCCCTGTAGTGTCTGACTGGCGACCTCACGTCCAAGAATTCCTTTAAACCCTTTTTGAACTGGCTGATCCATCTGTCTCCCAGCCTTTTATGGCAAAACATTCCATGAGTTCCCTCCCATGGTACATGAAAAAAACAAATACTTTTGTTTCTCTGTTTTAAGCTGCTCTCCTGGTAGTTCCAATGAATCCCTCCTCCTGTCGTGGGACATGGTGAATAACCTCTCTGTACCTTTTCTTAGCAATAAAAGCCATTTCCAATCTGTTTTTCCCTTGGGTTCCCTCAGATCCAGAAGACAATAAAGAAGACGGCTCGCAGGGAGCAGCTGATGCGGGAGGAGGCTGAGCAGAAGCGTTTAAAGACTGTGCTGGAGCTGCAGTTCATTCTGGAGAAACTGGGGGACGATGAAGTTCGCAGCGACTTGAAACAAGGCTCAAATGGGGTCCCAGTGCTGACAGAGGAGGAGCTCACGATGCTGGATGAGTTCTACAAGCTGGTTTACCCCGAACGAGACATGAACGTGAGGTAGGGTCGCAGCAAAGAGCTTTTCTTTCTGATTGTCAGTCACTTCATTTATTTACTGTGGTAATTGAAAGACTTAGTAAGAAATTAACTCTTACTAATTATTTTTTAAGGTTGAATGAGCAGTATGAGCAAGCATCTGTTCACCTGTGGGACTTACTGGAAGGGAAGGAAAAACCAGTTTGTGGAACAACCTGTAAGTGTAGTCTCAGTATGAAGAGAGACAGCACACTGAATTTGTGCTTGAATTAAAATACACTTCTGATATAAGAGAACTTGGGCAGTTACTTCTCCTTGTGAGGTTTTCAGAGTGAATACTTTTTTTTCAGATCTTGGCTGGAGTAACAACTTCTGAAGTGTTGGCTCACTGTGTAGTGTATTTTTTTCATACTGACACAGCATTATTCAGTATTTAACTTGCTATTTCAGCAGTATTCTGCTGCTGGTGGTGCTTAATAGCAGTTCTTTGTTTTCTGGAAACCTGTGTGTAAACAAGGAACTTTGTCAATAACATCTAATACATAAACTGTAATGGCCTTCATTAGTGGGATGTTCTCTCCCCCTTGGCTCCTGCAGAAAGCGTTCTGGTTTTGCCATATTTTCATTGATGAACTCTGCAGACGAGGCTGTGAACGTGCCAGTAGCCTGCTTTTTTGCAGAAATAAAGGTCTCCACAGTAATCTCCAGTAACACTGCCCTGCCAGTGTGACTGATTTCTTTTGGGTTAAGATGCCCAACCACTCATCTAAGGCATTGAATGCAAGTGGTTTTGCTTACAAAGGCTAATTTGAGCCACTTCACCTTCACGAAGATGGTACCTGTGTAAATTTGTTTTGTAAGAAACTGTTTTACAGTAGTGTTTTTTAATGAGGAAATTACAAACAAGTCAGATACAGTTGAAAGTTCGGTGCGTTTTGAAAACTTTCCAAACTGAAAACTAAGCAACCAGAGATGGTTTTTTTAGCAGCAGGAAGGAAAGAAAAAACAAAACAAAACAAAACAAATTTGAAGTGTTTCGCAAATCTTCTGAGGAGTATTATATGCTCTTAAGGTTATTCTTACCCTTAAGAAAGTGGGTTATTTACTGATTTATTTAATGTAACCTAGTCAGAAGAAGTCCTGTAACAATAGAGGTCACGCACTAGCTTGGGATGGCAACATCTCCCCAGCAAAAGGATAATAACATTTTACGTGATCTTAGGGAAGGAAGGCAGAGATGATTAGGCTTGAGTTAATCTTTCACTTGCACTTTCCTAGACAAAGCCCTGAAGGAGGTGGTTGAACGGATCCTTCAGACCAGTTACTTCGACAGCACCCACAACCACCAGAACGGGCTGTGTGAGGAGGAGGAGGCAGCACCTGCGCCTGCAGTAGAAGACACTGTGGCAGAGGCTGGTAAGAACATCGAGATGCCTGGGACTGATGTGTTTTTGTTGTACTGGCTTGTCTCTGGGTCCCTTGCAATGATTACACTGCAAATGAAAGTTCTGCCTGCCTGAGGCTTTCCCATTTTTCAGCGGTTCCCACTGGTTTAATCCTCAGTTAGGAGGGAACAGTTTTGAGGCAAAGCTTACACACTTAAACTTGGGAACATTGTATCAAATTTTAAGAAAAAAAATCATTACTTCTTTCCTTTTTGAATATGTTGTGGAGAAAATAGAAACTTTGGGTAGCTGAACATGACTCTCCCCAGAAAGAATTTAATGTGGGTTTTCTTCTTTTTAATTCAAAACTCTCAGATTATTTTTTATTACTAAAATTGTTATTTCTTCAGAGATACAAGAGGTTTTTTTCTCTTCTTTGTATCTTCATGATCTGTAGCATGTGTTGGTGGGGGTTTTTTGTTTGTTTTTGGGGGATTGTGTTGTGTTTTTTGTTTGGGGTTTTTTGGGTTGGGTTTTTGGGGGGGTTGGGGAGTGTATTTCGTTTGGTCTCTTTGGGGGTCTTCTCTTTGGGGGTCTTCTCTTTGGGGGTCTTCTCTTTGGGGGTCTTCTCTTTGGGGATTTTGCTTGGTTTTCTTATTCCAGGTGGTTTTTTCCCACATAAGTTATGATTTCCTTCTCTTACAGAACCTGATGCAGCAGAA